>JAIUZE010047410.1:0-27899 GCA_022085475.1 Heliosperma pusillum | reverse complement strand
TAGGCAATATGGCCGGTCCAAATGAGCTTCACAAGGCTCTTATTTTGCTTATTTTAATCACATGCATTAGGGTGGAGTGTTGTAGTATAAGTGATGATTATATTCTACTTGTTATGTCACTTTCACTTGGTGACTTAAGAGTGTAAATAAGAACAGCAATCATCACCATGTAACTAACAACATAACCGGCCATTATGGCCTAGTTTGGTCCATTTTGATTTTTGATATTTGTCTCACAAATACTTATTGATCATATGGTTAATTATCTTGTATAATTAAGTGTTAATTTGATCATATAACAATTATATGACTCATTAAATAAATAATATGTACTTAACATTTTAAGTAATATTTTACCATTATATCAATATATAATGGGTCCCACAATGCTTAGTTAATTTATTTTACAACTCCTTGTAAATATAATTAACTAATTACCTCGATCTCAAAACCTCAACTAATTTAGTAATTTAACGATTAATTACTAAGTTAAATCTTATTTAATCGTATTAAAATCAGATATAAATTTATTAGTCAATTATCGCATAATTGAAAAATAAGCTTAATCGAATTTGAGTTCTTAACTCATTTTCTAATAATTAACTCTCGTACATATCGAATATATGTAATGTACTAATTAACTGTATCGTATACAAATAATTAGTTAATATTTGGATTTCATCCTTTAGGTGTGACCGAAAGGGATCAGTTGATCACCGCCGTCATACGACAATAACGTCAAACTCTAGTCAGCCAACCGTTATTGATTTACGTTAATCAACTGACTAATCATATATATAGTCAATAAATATCCCAATTATATTCCTTAATAATATTTATCATGTGGCGCACTATTGTGGAGGACACCTACTCCAACACTAATAAAGGCCATGCTTTGTTTTGAAGGCTGTCTTCCACTCATCTCCTTCCCTGATCCTCAATTGATGGTAACCTTGCCTCAAATCAATCTTAGAAAAGAACCTTGAACCACTCAGCTCATCCAACATGTCATCAAGTCTAGGTATAGGGAACCTTTACTTGACTGTGATGTTATTGATAGCCTTGCTATCTATGCATATCCTCCAAGTCCCATCCTTCTTAGGAACCAACAATGCAGGCACAGCACAAGGGCTTAATGACTCCCTTACAAACCCTTTACTCATCAACTCTCCAACTTGCTTCTGCAGCTCTTGTGTAGCCTTAGGATCACATCTATAGGCTGGTCTATTAGGTAGTACAGACCCTGGCACAAGGTCTATATGGTGTTCAATTCCTCTTAAAGGGGGTAAGCCATCAGGAAGTTCCTCTGGGAACACTTCCTTGAACTGATCAATGAGGGGCTTAACTTCTGCAGGGATTACCTTAGACTCCCCTTCCTGAACTTCCTTTGATAGCAGCATCAATATAGGTTGCTCTTTAGTACATTCTTTGACCATTGCTGATTCTGATAGAAACAAGGCTCCACTAAAATCTTCAGCCATACTAGGACTCCCATAGTTCTTCTGATGTGGTGGCAAGGGGGCTAATGTCACCTTCCTGCTCCCATGCTTGAAGGAATAGGTGTTGCTTCTTCCTTGGTGTATGGAGCTTTTATCAAACTCCCATGGCCTTCCTAATAACAAGTGACAGGCATCCATTGGAACCACATCACACAATACTTCATCCTTGTACACACTTCCTATGGAGAAAGGGACCATACATTGCTTATCCACCTTACCCTCTGCTCCCTTACTCAGCCACCTCAACTTATAGGGGTGAGGGTGATCTTGAGTGCTTAACTTCAGCTTATCAACCATAGTAACAGAGGCCACATTGGTACAACTACCTCCATCTATAATAAGGTTACAAACCCTCCCTTGTATGGTACATCTGCTTCTGAAAATGAGGGACCTTTGATCCTCCTCCAAAGGTATCTGTTGTGAATGCATTACTCTCCATAGGACCAAGCTGTGGCCTGTGTCAGGGAGTGCCACTATTGCCTCCTGACTAGACTCTTCTTCCTCACTCACCACTTCTTCAACCTCAGGCTCATCCCTATCATACTCAACTAGACCTTCTTTCTCCCAAGTCTCAACCTCCATTATAGTTAAGGTCTTCTTAGAAAGGCAATCCTTCCTGAAATGTCCATAGCCTTGACATTGGAAGCACCTAATTCTGTTCTCAGTCAATGAAGTGCTTTGCTTTTGATCCATGATGCCCTTTCCCTTGTCTAAGGTAGGTGGGGGTGCTGTCTTAGGGGTATCCATGGTTCTAAACCCACTATAAGGGCTGGTTTGAAAAGGCCTAACAGGTTTTGGTGTAGTAGGCTTAGTCTTCCCTATCTTTTCAATTCTCAGAGATAAGTTGACAACATCATCAAATGACCACAGAGGTTGCATCCTAACCTTGTTAGCAATGTTCTTATCTAGACCCTCTAAGTACCTAGCAATCCTTTGCTCAGGTTTCTCATTTATATCACACTGCAAGGTGAGTTGTTCAAACTCTCTCAGATAAGATTCAACAGGTTTGTCTCCTTGTTTCAACTTAGACAATTTGATAAACAGATCCTGGGTGTAATCCTTAGCAACAAACTTGTCTAGCAGTTTCTTTTTCAGTTTAGTCCAAGACTTGATGGGTTCTTTCCCTTCCCTAGCCCTTAACCCTTTTATGGTTTCATACCAAAGGGAAGCATACCCTTTCAGTTTAAGGATGGGTACTTTAAAAGACTTAGAATCATTATATCCTTTGTACTCAAAGATCCTTTCTACTTCTCTTAACCATTCTAACAAATCATCAGGATTAAGACTACCAGAAAACTCAGGGATGTCTACCTTAAGATGCTTGTCGATGTGCCTGTGAATGGAAGCCCTGCTCCTTGTTGAGTCATCTGAGTCTGGATACTCTTCATCATCAGGTGGCCTTCCTCTGCCTCCTCCTTGGCCTCTTCCACGTCCTCTGCCTCTTCCTCCAGCAAACAACTGGTTGCCTATTACCTGATCCAAGGCTCTAGTTAGGGTGGTTACAATCCCAGCCAGGTCCTCCATCTTTGCTTCTACTCCTGCCAGTCTCTCTTCACTCATTGGGCTATTTTTGTGTTTTTAAATGTAGTTAGGGAAAATGAACTCACTAAGACTCTCAACCAAAGCTCTGATAACCAATTTGGAGTGTAAACTACTAAGGTTTACAATTTTTGATGAATGTTAGATTAGGTTCACTTAAACTGAAAACAACTCAAATAAAAATGGAGGCTGTTTTAGAGAGATTGGTTTATATTAACTAAAGTTCAAGGGATATGACTTAGAGAACCTCCCCTACAGCAAGGCACAAGAGAAGGGACTCAAAGACTAGTTTTGAGACAGGTTTAAAGTGTTACAGCAAAGCACAAATACGCTAGACTAGACTCAAACAGCAAGCAAGTTAACCACAGCAAGACACAGATATAACTTGACTCACAAGACAAGACACTGATCAAACACCTAGAAGATGTATCAGGCTTGGTTCAAACTACAGCTCTTTGCACAAGTTTGATATATTTGAGGGATTTCTCAAAGTTAATTCATTCATAAAATTCTGCTTTTCAACAACATACAAAGACCTCCTTATATAGGGAGGCTGATATCTTGTGAACCATTGGATGTATAGATCATCCAAGGGCCAGCTTAGGATCTAAACTACTACAACTGACAATAATTAAGAGCCTTACAATAGGACGAGCTCAACAACTATAAAGTACAGACACAAGACACAAAGAACAGACTGAACAAAAAGCAAATAAAGCAGTTTTGGAGTTATCCTGAAATGGAAATCTGTTTTTCTTGTTGTCTTGTTGCTTTGCCTAGATGTGTTGCTGCTACTTAAGACTCTCTAATCTTATTAGAACTTAGAATAGACCTGCCTTGGACGAGGATAAGTTGACTTAAGCAAAAGGAAGCCACAATCTGACTTGTACCTTCTCTGTTTTAATGTTTACTGGACTCTAGCTTGGGGTGCTTGTTACTTGTGTTTTCACTAGACTTCAAGAGGGGTTATCCTGGACAAACTTGTAGCTTGGGGGGTTGGCTTAATGGTAGGCCATGGTGGGGGTGGTTGAGATGCCCTGGTGTACCTCCTTGGTGCAGGGTTTGCTGATGGGTCCGCCTGGTTCTGAATGGCATTATTTCTGTCTTGTGTGTGAAATGTTGATTGAGTTGGGGCTTGACATGGCTTGCTGAGCTCTGGACTATCTTCCTCAATGTCTTGGTTTCGCCTGGCTTGAGTTTGGCCTGTCATGGCTTGTTGTTTGGACCTTGTGACTCGAGCTTCCATCTGAGGGGATCTTAGGGCCAGGCTTGTCTTGTTTGTGGCTTGATCATCAAGGCCCCTTGGGTGAGCTCCTGCTGCAGGTGGGTCTTGGGAGGAGAGATTAGACTTGATAGAATTCTCATATAATAATAGTTATCATGCTAGCATTGGCATGGCACCTTTTGAAGCATTGTATGGGAGGAAGTGTAGGAGCCCTTTGTGTTGGGACGATAAGTCTGATGCAGTGGAATTAGGACCCGACATGATTCAGAAGATGGTGGCTCAAGTGCAAATAGTTTGGCAAAAGATGAGAGTTGCGCAAGAGAGACAGAAAAGTTATGCTGACTTGAAGAGGAGTGACATAGAGTTTGTTGTGGGAGATAAGGTGTTGCTTAAAGTGTCACCTATGAGGGGTGTGATGCGTTTTAGGAAGGGAGGGAAGCTTAGTCAGACGTTTATTGGGCCTTATGAGATTTTAGATAGAGTTGGGGAAGTAGCTTATAGGCTTGCGTTACCACCAGCATTAGATAGGGTCCATAATGTGTTCCATGTCTCACAATTGAGGAAGTATGTAAGTGACCCTAGTCATATCTTAGATTATGAGACGGTGGAGATTGATGAGCAGTTAGCTTATGTGGAGGTGCCTCAAGGGATACTAGTTAGGAAGGTGAGGAAGACCAGACATGGTGAGACTGTTTTAGTTAAGGTGTGGTGGTCTAGTCACAATATTGAGGAAGCTACCTGAGAGACTGAGTCTGCAATGAAGGAGAAGTATCCATACCTATTTAATTAGGTACGTCGGTTACGGGAACGTAACTTTTTTTAAGGGGGGTAGAATGTAATACTGCGACTTTAATTTGCATTTTATTTACATTGCATGTCATTTTATCTGTTTTGGTTGTTGGTTTGTTGAGTAGTGTGGTGAACTTCGGGACGAAGTTCATTTTAAGGAGGGAAGACTGTAATACCTCGCATTTTTTGTTGCCTTTATTTATTATTCTAAGTTACTGCCTAATTCGAATTCTAATATAATAAAAATAATAAAATATTAGGAAGTGGGTTTCCTAGAAGTTTCCTATATTATTCCAACTCCCTATATAAACTTTCATCCATAATCTTATCACATCTTTATTCATTATTGCAAACCCACATAAAAATTAAGAGAGAGAGAGAGAGAGAGACAAGGAAACTAGAGACTAGCATATTCATCCCTTACAATTAATTGGTAAGTTTATAATTCTCATCTTCTAATCACATGGTTATTTATAATTATAATTATTCGGGGGCTTGATTAAATTGTTTAGGGTTTAATTAGGGTGCTAAATTATGATTGGATTAAGTTAGTAATTTATGTTATTGTGTAATTTAGGAGAAGGATTTCAAGAGGAGCGATTTTATTTTATTATTGCTTGAGAGGATTGCTAAAAAGGTAGGAAACTACTCAATCTTTATGATTAATTGCCTTTATTCCTGAAAAGATGAATTTTTTTGTCTTAAAGTGGAGGAATTGTTTACTTGACTTCTTTACAATGATATATGATACCTTGTGATATTAAAAGTTGTCTTGTGACTTTATTGTTGGTAATTGAGAATATTGATATTATTATTGTTGGAGATGGAAATTGCTATGAGGCAAATATTGGTAGGCCAGGCACAACTGCGGTTGTGGTCCAAAGATTGGTAGGCCAGGCACGGGGTGTTGAAGGTCCGTGGTCCTGAGATATTTGAGTAGGCCAGGCACGGTGGTGTTCGGGTTGTTACCGTGGGCCTGCAGACCCGCGTCTTTGTGCGGCGTGTGGTATTTGTGATTGAGAGATTGTCATGTGGTGCAGGATTATGTATTATTGTATCATGATATTGTGATTGCAGGAATGGTTATAACAATATTATAATTGCAGGAATGGTTATAACAATATTATTTGTTACTGTTGTTTAGTTTGCTACTCAACATTTGGTTGACTTTATTTCTTTTGATCAAATAAATTTAGTGCCTGCTTTAATTGATGGCATCCTGCAACAAACCATTTAATATTTCTGGTTAAATGGGGAGCAGATAATAATAGCAGGTAATTTTGTAGCGATCTTGGATGCTGGGAAGGGATGGCACGTAAGGATCAAGCTTTGAGTCTAGATCACCATTAGTTTAGATAGACATTATATTTATTTAGTATTCTTCCGCTGGCTTTTGTAATCTAATTAATTATCAATTATTCGGATTTTTGTAAGGAAATCTTTAAGGCGTTTTAATTAAAGTACTTTGGTTTGTTACTTTGTATTCACTACTTCAGGGAACTGAGATGGTAACAGTCTTATTTAATCGGGAATGTCTTGCTAAAGGCTCTTGATTAAATGGGGGTGTTACACTTTCTTTCCAGATGTAGTCAATGGTTGAAGAAAGATGGCGTGCTTTTTTACGGGGTCGTTAATTCGACAACTAGCAACACCAAATAACACTTTATAGTACCTCAACTAGACTGCAACTATCCTAAATGAAAGGGTAGTAAGGGAAAGTAAAGAGTCGAACCAAAAGTAAGACGGTAAAATACTAAGATAACTACTAAAGTCTAAATAAACACTAATGAAAGGACTAGACACTAACTAAAACACTAACCAGCAAATTAAGTCACTAATTACTAGTAATCACAAACAATGGGTATTTATAATGTAAAACATGTAGTAAGACATAAATGAAGAAATTGAGTTGAGATGGTAACATGAAAGGATCAAAGTATGAGCTTTTCTAGTCTAAGCAATTAAACAAACACCTAGGATGCACTAAAAGAATATGAGACAAGCACTTGGTGTAATTCTCCTAAGATACACCAACAACTATTAAATATAACTCCTTTACAACCTCCCCTTTATTTATCTACTACTACCTCCCAAGAAACAGTTAATATGAATTAAAACACCCAAGAGCAACCCTTTGAAACTCAAGCAATACTCATTAAATCACAAGCACAACTAAAGTAACAAGCTTTAGGAATTCTACCAAGGGATTCTGGTAGAATCATGCATCAGAACACTAAACAATATTATAACTGTAATACTTCGTATTTATGTGTATAGGGGGCTCGGCCGAGTAGAGCTTACTCGCTCGAGTACATGTTGTTGGTTATTTTAGTGGTATTCTGATATCGCGTACTCAGCCGAGTGACATTGGTACTCGACCGAGTGAGTCGTACTTGACCGAGTACATGTTGTACTCGACCGAGTATGACGACAATCAGGGAGTAGACGGACGGGTGATTAAAGGTTGATAGGAGGAGTTAATTTCATAATTTACTTTTACGGTGATATTAGTTATCCAGTGATGATCGGTTTTGGGTTATGTGAAAGGATATAATTATTTTGCATGACGATAAGTGGTGGTATTAATTTTTTGTATGGTGGTGGAAGTTAAGGAGTAATATGTTGTATGGAATGTGATGTTGTGAGTACTTCGTGATCGATCAGGTGCTAGGTCTTGTTGAGAGGTTGAGTTTGATATGATCACGTGAGTGTTGGTAGGCGTCGTTAAAGATTTGGAGTACTTGCGTGGGTGTGATGTCGTTAGGATGTGAAAATTTTGATGGTGGCATTTGACGGTGTTAGCTCGGATGTCTTGTCGATTTATGTATTGTTGGAATATTTGGGTTATGATGTTGTATCGGATTGTGACGGTCTTTGGGGGTACCCTTGCTATGTGATGGTGGTAGTACTCGCGTGACTACTTATTTTCCTTGTTGGTAATAAGAGTTTGAACTTCGGGGACGAAGTTCAGTTTTAAGGAGGGAAGAATGTAATAATTTGTATTAGTTTTGGAAGACCTTTGCTTTCTTATTGGTCTTACTTGTTGATGGGAACTTGGTGTTGGTTGTTCCGAGTTGATATGTTATTGGTAGAGTCCTCGCGTCATTGTCTCCGTAGTGTTGTTGTATCGTGACACATGTTTAGCATATGTGTTATTATGTGTTGTTGTGACATATGTTTAGAATATGTGTTGTTATGTGTTGCTGTGACATATGTTTAGCATATGTGTTGTGTGACATATGTTTAGCATATGTGTTGTGTGTTGTGTCTTGTGTTGTTAGTTGGTAGGCTGTGTGGAGGAGTATGAGTTGTGAACTTCGAGGACGAAGTTCGTTCTTAAGGAGGGAAGACTGTAATACTCCGAATTTCTGTGTATATGGGGCTCGGCCGAGTAGAGGTTACTCGACCGAGTACAACATGTACTCGGCCGAGTAGAGGCTAATCGACCGAGTAAAGTTGGCTTGTGATTTTAGTGGTATTCTGATATCGCGTACTCGGCCGAGTGACATTGTTACTCGACAGAGTGAGTCGTACTCAACCGAGTACATGTTGTACTCGACCGAGTATGGCAGAAATCAGGGAGTAGACGAACGGGTGATTAAAGGTTAATATGAGGAGTTAATTTCATGATTTACTTTTACGTTTCTTAACTACAAACCCTAATTCTCAAATCCTCTCAAAAATCCTCAAGAAACCTTTCATCATCTCGTGCCAGATCTAAGCATTTGCTACTTTGATTGATTTTCTGAGTAAGTATTCGTGATTTACGATTGATTATGATACATTATATTATATTGTTTACCCTAATGGAATTGGATAAAGGGGTATTTCAGTGTTGATTGTATGATTCTATTGTTGTAGGAGGGGACTTCGTAGAATAGTACTTTTGACTGCTTCTTGCTATCGGAATTGCTATAAGGTAGGGTTTCCCTACTTAGTTTTACGTTGATAATTGATGTGATAAGACTATGTGATATTTGTTATGTGATTGATGTTGTTGATCACTGTTGTGACGATGATGGAGATTGGGGAGTTGTTGTCGATGTTACTATGGTTACTATGGTTTGGTGATCCTGCTGGGAGACAGGTCACACCCTGAGTTCGCCCCCATTGTTATCCCGCCACGTGGGGAATGTGCACATAAATATTTCGGGTTTATCTCGCTGCGGTGAGATGGAAGATTGACGCATGTGGCTGCGGTCCAGGGTCAATAGGTGGTTTTGTAGAGCATGCTGGTAACGTGAGTCTACTGAGGTAACCGCTGCGGTGGCCCTCCGATTTATCTTTCCCTTGTGCTCTTGTACTTTAGTCGGTATATGTGAATACTGACCCTTTACTATTTTCAAATCTGTTGTTATCTATTGGGGGATGGTGAGCAGGTGATCATAGGTAATCATTAGCTTGCATTGGATCGAGGAAGGGATCATCGAGTGTGTCTAGCTTTCGCGTGTCAGTTTGTAGTCTTGATTCTTAGGAGTCTTTAAACATTGTTATTCAGTTTTGGTATCTTAATATTGTAGATTTGGTATTTTGGTCAGATGGTATGTCATCTGTTTATTTATGTAATGACATTTAAACATTAACTTAATAAATGTTGTTTCTTTTTTGCTTGTTGTGATATTTACTACCTTGGGCAACCGAGATGTTAGCAGTTCCATGTGCTAAGGGGGTCTTGTGACACACCTTGGTGTGTGGGGGTGTTACAATAACACACAACACACACTTTTCCACCTCAAAGATTCCAACTTTAAACCAAAGTTGTGAAAGTCCTAGACCTCTAATTAGACTCCTCTAATTAGTTCATTAAATTACATTAACTTAATGATTTAGGATCTAGTTATCATGCATGCAAATATAAAAGCATAAAAGAAAATATAAGACAAAAACATCCTTATATTTGGATTTTTCGGTTAATAAGGGCACAATAAGAACTCCTTCTTATTGTTCTTGAGTATGTAATTAGTGGATGATCCTCCATAAAACAACCTCCAAAGTATAAGGTCTCCTTCTTGTTGCACCCAAGATTAAACCCAAATAATCTTAGCTTATTATTAACTAGATAATAAGTAAGAATTAATACAACTAATATTATTGTATTACTACACTAGTAATATGATATGAATATTAGTATGCATGTTAGTTTTAGAGAGATGTTGAGTTTTTAGAGAGAAGAATAAAATAAGCACAAAATGAAGTGTATGAAAATGAACAACAATTGCCCATTTTATGGCACTATGGCCGGCACCCACAAGCCCCAAAATTGGTGATTTTATTCTTATTTTATTCACATGCATAATGCTAGAGTATGGGATTGTATAATCATTAAAGCTTGTAGGATATGTCATTATCAAGTGTGTTTATGTGCAAGTCACTCATGACAATTATCATTGTCTTTCATGTGTACACAACCGGTCACTTGTGTCCAATATGGACCATTTTGATTTTTGATAATATTTGTCCCACAAATACTTATTAAACATATGCTTAATTATCTTGTATAATTAAGTGTCAATTTGATCATATAACAATTATATGACGCAAATTAATAAACAATATGTACTTAACTTTTAAGTGATATTTTACCATTATATCAATATATAATGGGTCCTACAATGCCCAGTTAATTTATTTTACAACTCCTTGTAAATATAATTAATTAATTACCTCTATCTCAAAATATATGTATAACCTCAACTTATTTAATGAATTAACGATTAATCACTAAATAAAATCTTATTTAATCGTATTAAATAAGACGTAAAATTTATTCAGTCAGTTATCGTATAATTGACTAATAAACTTAAGTGGCATGAGTTCCTAACTCAATTTCCAATAAATAACTCTCGTAACTAAACATACATATCAAATATATGTAATGCGCTAATTAACTGTATCATATACAAATAATTAGTTCTACTATTTGGGTTTCATTCTATAGGTGTGACCTAAAGGGATCAGTTGATCACCGCCGTCATACGACAATAACGTCTAACTCTAGTCCGCTGAGTGTTACCGATTTACGTTAATCAACTGACGTGGAGTATCAAAATATACTAATCATGTCACGGATATTCCAAATGAGATTCATTATATAAATGCACTATTATGGAGGACACTTACTCCAACAATCTCCCACTTGTCCGATACAAGTTGTGCATGTAGCAACACTATTGTGGAGGACTCCTACTCCAACAATATCTCCCACATGTCTCGACAAGTTGTGTGCTACCGATTCTCTTGTCTCTTTTGTGTCACATCCTCCCACTCATCGCAAGGTGTCTTACAGGTCGCACTTGCGATTGAAAAATATAAATAGAGTGGTTTTCTCGATCTGGGAGAGTAACTGTCTGACCGGAAAATCTACCATAGATCTCTTCCGAGCGTGGCCACGCATTTCCAGTTACTACTCCTCGAGTGGCCCGAAGATGTTAATACCCAAAGTGGGTGGACAAATCCTGTTGACCCATCTTACACTGTATGATGCAGATCACCATGACCCAGAAGGTGTCCATCGGCCTCCTTTCACGGCACGACCTAGGACAAAAATCAAAGTCAATCGGAAACTACACTGACTCAGGTAAATGGTCGCCAGTCTAAAGAATCGACTCATTGGAATAAAATAGAAGTCCCCGCCACGACCAGGCTTCAATAATTATGATAAGGGACTATATTATGGTCACTGCCCGACAGAGTGTCTCCACAGTTCGAGACTTGCACTGAGTTAAGTGACTAGGGACAAAACACTAAGTTCATCATGTTCACTTGAATTGGATTCAACTTTTCTTTCAACCAATTCGGATAAACGAAGAATTGTAAATTAGTCAAACTAAATAAGGAGTTTTGATAGAAACTCTAACAATGAATTCGATTATCAAATATCTGGAAAAATTGATACGCTATCAATAATTTCATATCTCATAATCTCCAGCAATTCAGGTACACATTTCAATCCCCATTGAAATGACATGACTATCATGATCAGCCTGCAAAAGGCATTGCTAATGGATTAGCAATTCTTGCATCTTTCCCATCTTTTTGATTGATATTTCTCTCTGTCTACGTAATCTCATATTACATAAAACTTTCTGAGTACTTGCTAGGTTTGAATCTAGACTTAGGACTTTTGGCCTAAAGGTAGCTCCCACTGTTTTACCAGTATCATAAAACTTTCTGAGTACTTGCCCTGGAACATTTCCATCGGATACATGACATTTATATTTGGAAATGTCACTCCTACTTGGAACCATTCCAATAGTCCTTTCTGCTTGGTACTTTTCCAACAGATAAATCTTCTATAAAACATAGCCAGTTCGTGATTTCAAATCACTTTGATCTGTTTGCAAATTGATGTCTGTGTAACCCCTTACACACAACTCACTTTAAACTCCAAACACACGGAATAAATCTCTAGTCTTTCGCAAGTACTTAAGGATGTTCTTTATGGCTATCAAATGACTCTCACTTGGATTTGATTGCAAATGATTCGTCATGCTCAAAGCATGCAAAATGTCGGATTGAGTATACATCACAGCGTATATAATTGATCCCGCAGCGAAAGCAAAAGGAATCAATTATCAGTTGTTCAATTTCCTTGAACTAATCAAAGATCTTATCAATATAAGAATTTTGACTCAACACTAATATCCTTTTAGATTTATCTCTATAAATCCAGATATCTAAAAGATGTATTCTACTTCTCCAAAATCTTTCGGCCATCATCTAAAATGATCAATATGTCTCTACATATAAGACTGATGAAAAACACATTACTCCCACTAAACTTCATGTATTCAACATAATTTCTCGAGATATCGAGAAATATTTTATGACATGATTGACACACTAATTCCAACTTTTTAGTGCTTACTTAAGACATCCTCTTAAGCTTGCAAAAATAACTTAGGATAATTAGGATCTACGAACCCACAGGTGAATATAAAATATTCTACCTCTTCTAGAATCGTATTCAAGAAGGTGGTTCTTGAGATCCAATTGTCATCATACTATTATGAAATGCTGTAATCGCTAAGTACATTCGAATGGATCAAAGAATTAAGGTTGGTGCAAAACTCATTGCCTACCAATTCATCTTTGAAAACATTTTAATGTTCATCCATGCAAATTTCGATCTTAAAAATCAATTTACATTGAAGAGGTCGTACTTCTTCAAGTAAAATTTATCAGGTCACATACCTGACCATCATGCATGGAGTCCATTACGAATCGCATGACTCTAAGCCATAAAAAGAAGTTGGGACTAGAAACAGTCTTTTATAAGTCACATATTAGAATTCATCACTATTAAGGAGTGATAAAATTCCACCTGACCTCCTAGGTTCCAAAGAAACAACTACTGAACTAGCAATGAGGAAACTTTTTCCGGACCATATACTCAGTGTGGCCCTAGAAACAATTTCTCCCACTCTGTCTTATAAAGAAATAATCGTATTTTTATTGAAAGACAGTATCACGAGTCACAAACGCTTTGTTCTCGTGGTCAATGTAAGATTATTGTGCACTTGTTTCATTCGGATAACTTATAAATTAGGTATGCTACCTATCCATATCGTATATGAAATAAAATCCGACTGTTTTAAATGTGCTTTGATATGGTGGGAAAAGAAATAGCAGACAAAAATATTAAGATCCCAAGGTTAGTCAAATGGCTCAGTTTGACTTGACAAAGACAAAACCATATCGTATAAGGTTCTGTTTCTCTATTTAACAACACCTTATCTCATAATGTGTGTTAGAGAAGTTAACTCGTGAAACTATTTCACAATACTTTTGGTGAAAATCAAAGTCAATACATAGATATTTATAGTTACGATTTAGTCGTAAGTCCTTGATCTAATACTCTTAGTGGTTAACTACTTCACATTGAAGCTCTTTGAACTTTTTAAGGATTTCTCTTAGCACCTCATTAAGTAGAATCAAACACAATAACTTCTTAAGTCGTCGGTAAATAAAGTGAAGTGGTCATTACCATCTCTGGTTGTGTTTGTTATTGGACCACACATATTCTTATGTAATAGGGCCAATAACTCACTAGTTCGATTTCGTTTTCAACAAAAGGGCACAAATCATCTTGCCTTGAATACAAGAATTGCACACACCATAAGATTCAAAATCAAATGTTTTAGATGTGCTACACAATCCATAATTAAGATTAGATTTGGGTCACCAATTTTGAGTCTTTTTCAATCTATATGACAAGTAATTTCTAGTTTTAGGTCAAGAATATAATTACCTTGATTGGTATAGGATAACCATTGACCAAGTATGGTCATAAAAAGATACAACGCTGGTTCCATTCACAAAAGTGAAACACTTGTGTAACAACCCGAAATATACCCTATTTTTCTAGTGAAAATATTTTACGGATACTTTTCAGCAAATTAAGTTTTAATTTAGAATTTATTGTTTCCAGTCGAATTTGGAATTTCCGAGTTCGTATTTGGAATTTCCGCGAGATTCCATGAGAATTCCGTCTTAAGTCATCTTTGACTTTTCTTGACTTTTAAGTCGTCTTTGACTTTTCTTGACTTTTAAGTCGTCTTTGACTTTTCTTGACTTTTAAGTCGTCTTTGACTTTCGTTGACTTTTCTGACTCACCCCGTAATTTGAAAGACCGAAATTATATTTGAAAAATAATAAATTTAATTTATTTTTATTAAGATTTATTTGAATTTATGATAATTTAATATAATTATTTTGAATTTATTCGGAATTTAAGAGAAGGTTTTACGGTTTAACCCCGAACGTCATTTAACTATTCCCGAGTCAACTTAAGTCTCGAAACAAACCCGAAACCCGACTCTTGCATGAGTCACACGCCCATGTCACCTATTTCCACTCATATTAGATCTTTTGATTATTTTGATTAAACTAATACAAATATCTAAGATATTTGTAACTTTATCAATCGGTTAGTTTAAGTTACGCAAATCGCTTAAACTGACCCGATATCTGTCAACTCCACACGCCTACTTCCTCTTGTTCTCTTAGGATTAGATATTTTCTTTCTTTTGATTACAATAACATAATATCTAATTAATATCTAGATATTTGATTAAACTATCATTTAATCTAATGATATCTAATTAATTACCTTAATATAATTATAAAACCCGAGTCAATCCCGTAACAACAATTTCAAAACCCGACTCCATAATTCTTCTATAATTACACGGCACACTCCACTCTTACTCACTAACTATCTTTTCATTTTACAATAAATCAACTTAATATCTAATTAATACCTTCTTAATATAATCAAAATCGTTCTTGGTGTTCTTGAGCGTTCTTGATCGTTCTTGAGCAAAATCGTCACAAAACCTTCGTTACTTGTTCAAATCCGTCCTAATTTATATTTCTAGAGTCTCCTCTCCGCTCTTCATCTCCATGTACGTTTTATTTCCAATTCCGACAAAATCGTTTTCAACACTTTAATTATGGAAAATCAAGTTTTAATTCTAATAATATTATTCTTGTCATTTCTTATAGGAAAAGATTATGAAGACGAGTTTGGTGACTCGTATATATTAGAAGAAGATTAGTAGACGGGTTTCTTTAGTTCTTATTTTGGGTGCTAATTGATTTTGTGCTAGCTAAGGTAACGATTCCGAGTTACTCGACGAATTAATGTTACATATCTTTGTTTTTGTTCATGTTATTGTTATTTATGGTTTTTGGTAGTAACATGATAAGTAGTTATGATTATTATGTTGTATGAAATTTTTAACATGTTTAGTGTTCTTGACATATTTGGATGATTTATTTATAACCATGATTTTTGTATGAATGATGGATTAATTGATTGTTAAAAATGGATGTTTGTTAATTAAAACATGTTAGAAATAATTTGGGATTGGTTGTTGGTGGAACCGTGTAGAGGGGCTGGAAAACCAACCCAAACCAGGCCGGATCAGGCCGGTTCAGGCCCGGTCCAGGTCCGGTCTGGGCTGGTCCGTGAGTGGGCTTGTGGGTTGGGTCAATACTTGATTGTTTTGTTGTTGTTTTGACGGGTTTTAAATATGTTAAGCATGCGGGAAATATTAAGGAACGATTTTTAGAAATGATGACCAAAACCGGTCCAACCCATGAACCGTGGGTCCCTCTTTGGACTTGTGACGATTTTTGAGTTTATTGTTATTTTATCGTGTTTTGTAATATTTAGCAAGTGGGAAATTTTAATAAGTAAATTATTTAATTAAAAGGTTTTCATAATATTATTATTTCTCACATGTTAGAAATTATAATACGAGATTGTAGTTTAATTTGATATCCTTTAAGTCAAGCGGGTTTTCGTAAGATTTAATAATTCACATGTTAGATGTTGGAATAAAATAGCATTAAATGAATATGATGATTTTACGTTCAAGTCTATATGGTAAAGACTCTGTTTCTAGCCGGTTTGACCAAACGGGTTTCGTCAAACTAAGATCTAGTCAGCCCCGTTTTGACTGATGACCCGTCGCGGGACTCGGGTCGGGGATTTGTCTTCAGGTAAGGTTTTATGTGATGAATGAATGAATGAGCCTTAGTAGATATGAGGCGATATGATATTTGAATATGATTTATATGCAATTAGTCACATGATAGGAAGTTTTCCCGTGACTGTTGAATTGTATGATTTATGTTGTGTTGACTAAGTACCCATAGAGAATTATGAGTATATGGCGTCTTGACCATTCTAATTCTAAATGAGTATCTTGGACCATGACATGGATAGGCCTTACTATCTTTAACGAGTATATGTTCATGGCTTGATAGCTTTTGTGTTCCCGGCTTGGTGGGTTTATATCCAAGCTGGGGCATGACTTTTCTGCCTATTTTGTGAGTGGATGGTCAGCTTAAGTACTAGCCAACCCTTTGGTGGATTTCCTTAGGGTACTCATGTGGTCTTATCATGGGTCTTGGGTGCGATGGTTTTCCGCATTTCTCTAGGTCTGCGGAGTCTAGGATTAGGGTAGAGTGGTATCTTGGCCATGTTTTAAAGGTAACCGCTGAGCTAAGATATTTGCTTTGGATCTTGGCCATGTTTTAAAGGTAACCGCTGAGCTAAGATGTGTGCTTTGTATTTTGGCCATGTTTTAAAGGTAACCGCTGATCTAAAATATATAAGTATATCCTACCTCGTGGTATAGACTCGAGTTACAGAAGTCTTCTATTGACTGTGCTAAGAACTTATGCCTGTTTCTAGACGTATTGGTCTTTCATGTTTGTATGATTCTATGAATCTTAGAAGGTGAGATGCACGCCGGCTAAGGTTGATAGAGTTTGGATTACCGGATGTTAACTGATTCACATGATATCTTGTATGATTAGGGTTTGAGTGTATCAGGGCCATGTTTTAAAGGTAACCTCTGAGCTAGCATACCAACTTCCCTACCTCGTGTTATAGGTTGTTAACGGATTCACATGATAGCTTTCATATGCTAGGTTATATGTTAGTTATTTGTTTCATAACATGAAAAGCATATCGTATTTGTGAAGGTTTTGTATTTTCCATATACATCTCTTTTATGTTATTCATGTTTTATTAAACTCGACATTTCGTGGCTGGGAGAACTCGGAGTTACTCCCCACTGACTTTGGCTTCCGTGTTTATATTTAATGCGGTTGGCAGGTTTGTGATGCATACTTGGGTACATTGACGAGCTAGCGAGCGAAGTATTTACCTTGGACCTATATTCGGTTCTTAGGATTGTATATTATTATACACTCTTTTATTTCCGTATTTATACGGGAGATATGTCTTCCGTTTTGGATTTTTCTTATGTATAATATTATTTCCTTTTTGAAATGAACCTTTTTCTTTAAGACACCTTTGTTATGATGAATATATTTAATAGTAGGTTCCGGTTTTAAAATTTACCGATTTTCACTAAAGTGACCCTATTAGAAACGTATTCTCATCTTTTATTTATTTAAATTACTTGTTTATCTTTCTGCAAATTCGAGGGTGTCACACTTGTGTCGTACACTAAAGTGGATACTATATTCTTTATTTATAGGTCATATACATAATAACTTTTATTAAAGTATACCTTTAAATCCAAAACTGGATTGATCACATTATAACTTTTATATGTCTCTATAGAAATAAAACTACAATAGTTATATTTCCCTTGTAGATCGACATTTAATCATGGCTAGTAGTCGCACGGTTCATTATTATATGTATTGAATACATCGATGAAAACCATAATGGGATAATGGGTATCTAATACCCAAAATTGCATTTAGCAAAATAAATGTCGATCAGATAGATATTATGGATGAAAGTAATTTTGGGTGTCGTACACCCAAATTCTATTTTTCCAAAAACTTGGGACAGATTCTTTTCTTGTGTCCTACACTGTAATAATAGAATCATCAAAAGTTGGGTTCGACACCTTGCTTGGAATATATAAACTATTCAAAATAGTCTTGCCTTTTCCCTTGCCTTGTGCCAACATCGTGCCAACCTACTTTTGAACCTCGTCATATTCTTAACATTTAAGAAAAAAGCATCCTTCTTAGAGCTCCCACTCATTTTCATGAATCTCTACGTAGACAAGTAGATTAGAATTATAATGAAGACTATTCTTCATTTCATTCATGGTTTTAACTTCAAAAAGATAAATCTTTCATGAAGTGACTACGGTATTTGGTTAATCATGATTTCAAATAAATCAAGAAACCTTGTCATCCCAATTGATTTGGCCTCTTTTGAGGTAAGCCTCGATAAGGAGCATTATGACGACATACCAAAAATACAAATATTTCCTTTGGACCAAAAAGATTGATGTACCATTGTTATGAGAAGACGTCACTAAAAAATCAAAACGTTTTTGACTAAGTGTGACTTATTCATATACTTTTCATAAGAGACATTTTCAATGGTGAATATGATGATCAAAAGGAAAAATTCATTTTGTCTTTAGCAATGGTGATTTAAATAGAGATTTAAATTGCAATAAAAAATGATACCGTATGAATTAATGGAAACTTATTTCCAAGATTGAACGGATTTACAAGTTGTAGAAGGATGAAATATGCGCGAATAAAATAAATATCAACGGAAAATAAACATTCATTGCTCATATTTAATTCACTTGTAAAACAATTTTAACAAGTCACTCATCTAATGACCCCTCACGAAATTATATAAGTGAATCCGAGACCCGCATTTTAGATAAAAATGAAAATGTTATGCCACTTTTATGTAATAAACGGTAAGTCAACATTTTGACTAATTCTACCCCTAGAATTCTCGGTCGACGGATTTCAACCAAATTCATCTCCTAGTCCTGGGATAACGCTTATCTCGTTGAGTCCAACCCAATTTAGGCGTGTGATCGCATCACCCTACTTACCCGAGGTAAAAAGGGTCCACGTTGTGGTTGCCCTAATGAACACGAGGTTCATAGGTGTTTCAATTGGTAAGGGTAAATATCAATTTCTTTAAGTTATGTGAGAGGTCTTGTCAATTTAGTAATTAATTCCCTATAAGTGAACTAAATCGGTGAATTTTGAATAACGTTGAATTGACAATTGAGAAATAAAAATGCATGTTGGCGATTTTGGCATAAGCGGAAAACATAAAACAAGCATATATCAAATCCTAGTATGGCCACCTAGCTAATCTAATTAACTAGACGATTACAAAATCGGAAACCAACTCCTAGGCCCCTTGCCTCTTCATGGAACACGCTTCAAAAAGGCACCGTCTTTTGGAACACCGACTTCGGGAATCTCCGTCTTCATAATAATTAATTACAAAAAGATACAAATAAAATTCCTATTTTACATTTGATCTAAAAATGAAATTAAATTATTACAAAGGGCGATACGAGATCGCAAATAAAATTACAACCGAATCGGTATTCCCTTACATTACGGGTAATACCGATTAAAATAATCTAGGCCATACTAGGTACAACTTGCATTAAAAACTAAATAAATGACATTCATTCATTCAACAATAACAAGATAAATAAAATGCTGTAAAAATCATGCCAAAATCGCCCTTAATACTTATCATGCTCATTCTAGCTCGGTTTTATAGATTTTATCGATTTTTAACTATTAAAAATCAATAATCAACACTTAAATCGTATTTAAGCTCAAACTAATCATCTAAACTGATTTAGAGCTCAAAATTAGTCCCCACTAATTTTTTTTAAAATTTAATTAGTTTAAGTTGATCGTATTTGCTAAATATAGAGGTTTAATCATAACAGTTATGAAATAAACCCAAAATAAAATACATAAATCATACAATTTCAAACGAAATTTTTTTTACATTCTGGAACATTTCCAGGAACCCTAAAAACCAGAAAAATTTGAATAAATTTTAGGAAAAATTACAAATAACCACCACGTATTTGCGTATTTTTACAAATTACCACCACGTATTTGCGTTTTTACAAATAACCCCCAACATTCACTGTATATTACCCAATCACCACCGTATTTTTACCTCGAGTGTGATTGGTTCTTATTTTTCGACTTGTTAATTGACAATTTACATGTATTTCCCAAACTACCCTCATCTAATTACACTGTTTGTTTAATCCGAATCCCAAATCCCAAATAACATAACATATGTCTCTTCTTCCATCTTGATTTCTCTAAATTCCCCAATTTATACCAAACTCTAAACCCCAAATTCCTAAATCCTTTAATCTCCAAATCAATTGATTAATTTCTTACAATCCCTAAATCGCATATCCATCTTCTTCCTTCTCGATTTCAATGTGGTAGTCGTCTGCCAACTAAAATTGCGTTTATGGTGTTGAAGATCCCTAAATCAGTGGAAGAAGTTGAACATCCCAAAACCAAATCCTGAAATCATATGTAAGGAAGAATCGAGAATATACGATTTAGGAAGAGCGTAGGTTATGAGTTTCGATTAATTATTATCGGTTCGAACGTGGGGTTGCACAGGCTGTTCGTGTGAGTCGCATGAAACCTCCATGGGTGTGTCGTCTGAGCGTATGTTCTTGTTCTTTACACAACAAATCCTATTAACGAGCTTATTTTACGGTGTCGTTAAATCCGCAAATTAGCTAAATCAAATAACAATTTATAAAGCCAAATCTAGACTCAAACCAACCTAAGTAAAGGGTAGTAAGGGTAAGACAAGGATCGAACCCAAGGGAAGGCGATGAATGCTAAAAATCTAATCTAGACTCTTGCTAAAAACCGATTAAACAAATTTATTAATCTAACCACAATTTAAAACACTAATTGAAACAAAGGCTAGAATTACTTACAAACTATGATATTCACAATGGAAAACATGTAGGAAAAACACAAATGGAGAAAGTTTTTCATGAGAATTGATTATCAAGTCTAAGATTACTAACAACAACTAAATACTCAAATATTCAAATATTGAGAAATAACTTAGTGCAATTATCCCAAGTTCCCCCACAATTTAACAAAGTAAAGACCTTTCCTTCCTTCCTTTCTCTAATTATCTACTACAAACTTCTAAAAACTAGCCACCAATGAGTTAAACCATCCATAAATGACTCAATACAACTAAACCCATACTTATTAAAACATAAGCATAAATAAAGATGCAAGCTTTAAGCACAAAACCAAAGAAGCATGCTAGAATCATGTAATAAAACATTAAACCATGTCATAAATACACAATAATCCAAATTCCACTCAAAAGATTCCAACTTTTAAACCAAAGTTACAATCTTTCAAGTTGCTTCAACAATTATCAAGACAAATCAACCAAATTCATCAAGACAAAGCAATTTAATCAAACAAACAATTACTAAGATGGTTAGTCTTAACAACAATTCATTCGACTATGAAATTCAAACATAGGAAAATGGAATTAAATAGAGAAGGAAAGATTAAAAAGGCCTTACAATGCTAAAAGGGAAGAACTTGTTCAAATTACACTAAGCAAAAGAGGATTAGCTACCCATAGTCTTCATATTACAACCAATTTCTAAGCAAAAACCCATTAGAAAAGCCAAACTTGAAGAACAAAGTAGAGAAAATGCTAAGGAAAATATAATGTTGTATGTTGAATGCTTCCTCCCCTTCTCTTTCTTCAGATTTCTTCTTTTATACCCTTGGTCCGCAAACCTAGGGGCCTTGAAAGGTGGGCTTCCAAAAGACAAGACGAGAAAATGAGAAAAACCCGTGCTGAGAGATGACGCAGGCTGCGTCCTACGACGCAGGCTGCGCGTCAGGCTGCGCTGACGCAGGCTGCGTCGAGCACTGCCGGATTTTTGCCTTGTTTTCCTTCTTGACTTTCGTTGACCCCATGGATATTGACCCCGCCTTGACTTCCATTGACCCATTGGGCTTGGTCTTCATACCTTGATGATTCATTGCTAGCCCATTCAAAAATTCCGGGTTTTGGGTCTCGGGTTTTCGGGTTTGACTTTTATTGACTTTACGGAATTTAACTCTCAAAATTGACTTAAAGTACTAAATACTATCATTATTACAAAAACTAAAATTAACATAAAATAAAACTAATGACTCGTAAAAAGTAGAGCGAAAGACTCTAAAAAATACTACTAGACACGACAATATTTGACGTTGTCAAACACCCCCACAGTTGGACTTTTACTCGTCCAGAGTAAACTCGAGATTAGCACAAATGACACGAGCCCAACAAAGTGTGTGTGGAAGTATTGACCTCTCTTCCCTCACTACACCCTTCTTATACTCCCTCTTAAACAATCCACCAATGACAAAAACAAAACAAAAAGACTCAATTCTTGTGACACTCTTCTCTCACTCCCCCTCCTTATATCATCTCTCAAGACTAAAGACACGACATGCCACCTACTCCGACTCAAATCAATTCCTCCCTCCTTATAGCTCCAAATAAAGTAGTATGACCATCTTTGCCTTATCCCAAGGCATAGCGAGATGGTCTTTCTTAACAACCTCCATACAAATCCACTCCTTATATCACCCCCTTATTACTCCACTAATGCAAATCATGGTTACTTGGTTGGCCCCAAACTTCACAATTTGCACAACCAAGCGACCACCAAAACAAATCCACCAATTTGAAACAAAGTTTTGTGACTCAAAAATAAAAATAAATGGGATCCTAAGCCAGCCTCCTTCCAACTTTCCTCCTTATCACTCCCTTCTTATTCCTCCAAAAATTCTCATCATAGGAAGAATTATGCTCAATTTTTTTTTCATTTTTTTCATTTTTTTTTTCATTTTTTTCTTGAAAATCCCTCATTTTGCCTAAGGTGCCCTTTCGGGTTTTCACCTTAGCTTTTCCTTTCCTCTCATTGGTGGCTCGCAACTCGATTCTTCATTTTGCCCGGAATGCCCTTTCGGATTTTCATTCCGTCCTCGGCCACCTTCCCAATCTTGCCTAGGTGCCCACCCTTGTGGGTTTTCACCTAGCCGGGGTTTTCAATTTTTTTCTTTTCTTTTTCTCTTTTTTTTTTTTTTTTTTTCTTTTTTCTTCAAAATAAAGACATAAAAAAAAAAAAATTACAATGCATCAAAAACAAACTAACTATGTACAATCTTCTCCCCCACACTTAGAATATACAATGTGCTCATTGTAGGAGAGAAAAAAAATGTTACCTCATCAATTGTCGAAAGGAGAAGACCCCGAGGCACCTCCTCGGTTTCTCCTCCTTTCCCTTTCTTCTCTAATCCGCCTTCTTCGCTCCATGCCTTCATCAAGGGTTGCTTGGGTGTAAGGAAAGGGGTAGCCCGGGTTTTGTTGCATGGACATCCCAAAGAGAGAGCTAGCTAAGCCATAGACGTCCTCATGTGCCACCGCATCCTCATAGGAGTCTTGAAGATAGGTGTGGTGGCGCTCATTTTGGACGTTAAAGTGGCTCGTAGCTTGCTCCCTCCAAGCATTTTGGGTGCCCCACATTTCATTTTGTTCCCGCCATCTTTTATCTTGTTGCTCTCTCCATAGGCGGGCTTCCTCTTGCCCGTCTAGCATCCTCCTCCATTCCTCACTTTGAGCCCTCTCGGCCTCCGCCCTCAATCTCTCCCTCTCCTCCACAACATTGTGCCAATCATCCAAAGTCTCAAGCCTACCTCCTTGAAGTTGTTGCCAAGTGTTTGAGGCATCCACCCTCCCACTAATGTGTGCCAAGACGTCATTGGTG
This sequence comes from Heliosperma pusillum, assembly GCA_022085475.1. Taxonomy (NCBI): domain Eukaryota; kingdom Viridiplantae; phylum Streptophyta; class Magnoliopsida; order Caryophyllales; family Caryophyllaceae; genus Heliosperma; species Heliosperma pusillum. The sequence goes on along the minus strand of JAIUZE010047410.1, from coordinate 3,720 downwards.
CTAGCAAAATAGTTAGCCATTTGTTGTTGCCATGGCTCCACGGGTGTGCTAGAACGACCCTCCGCATCAAACATGGGGGTGTCGGTATCATGGTGGCTTTGGAATGGTGATTGGAAATGAAATGGTGGTTGTTGTTGTTGTTGTTGTTGTTGTTGTTGTTGTTGTTGTTGTTAAAAATTGGTGGTTTGGGAAGGTCCTTGCTCAATTGCAAGGATCTCAATCTCCTCTCTCAAATGCTCACTTCACTCACCACCTTCTCCTTCTCTCCTTACCCTCCTTTGCCTCAAAGGCACTTCTTCTACCTCCTCCTCCTACTCCGCACTACTTACCCCCAAACTTTCCTCCCTAGGACAAACAAAATCCCACGCCGCGGGTCCTCTAGGTAAAGGGTTGTTTTGAGGTCTAGGCAACTTCATGTAGCTTAGCCCGTCACTTCCCAACCAAAACCCTTTTAAGGGTTGCTCCTTGCTAGTCTTAAACATATGCACTTCCTCTAGCCCAAGACGGTTGTACCTCGTCAACCCCCTACAAATGTTCACCGCTTGATCATTACCGATGCCCCCCTCATAATGCCTCACCAAGAAAGAAATCACCCCCCCCACAATGGATGCTTGCCCTTGCCGATTTTTGCCTATACTTGATGCAAGCTCTCAAAAACAAATCGGCCCAATCCGGGATCCCTACCCTCTCCGGAAGCATAGTCCACAAACATAGCCGGATCTTCTCCGGCACTTTGGTGGGTTCTCCCGCGGAGTTAAAAATGGTGGTAAGGAACCTAGTAATTAGGCGGAGTACGGGGTGGGTGATGGCTGACAGTTTGGCATCCTTAGACGGGCCACGGTCATCGGCAATGTTACCCCACATCTGGTGCATTTTGCCCCTTGGGCATCTAATGTCTACCGGTTGCTTGGTGATTTTTAGGATTTGACGGATTTCGGAAGTTGGGGCTTCATGCCAAGTTTGGTTCAATCGGAATCGGTAGGCTTTCTCCTCACCTTCGGGCACATCCAACTCCAACAAGGTTGCTAGAAACTCGTATGCAAAACTCCTATAGGTGTAATCCCAGGAGTTTGGCTCGAGATAAGCCTCTAGCCCTACTTTAGCTAGCATGTCCCTTGTCAAGTTGAACATGCCTAAGGCATGGAGGGTGGTTGGGCAAAAGAATTTAGTTGCTACAAGAGGGTGAGTGGATATTTGATCCCAAATTTTCTTATACTGAGCTTGCATCCCCTCATAGCCCATAAACACCGCTTCAACCTCGGTGTCGGGCTCACTCACCGCGGCCCTCTTATTTTTTCCCTTGCCAAACAACTTAGAGATCTTTGGTGACATATCTGCACAATGTAACAAACAACACACTACAACAATAACAAGCAATCACTCGAAAGGTTTTTCGCTCAAGCAATTCAACAAACACTTGGTGTGCAACAATTTCTACACCTCAAAAAGCTAGTGTTTGTTGAATTTCTTTACCTTACTCAGAAAATTTTATCCAATCCTAACTACACAATCAAGCAAGGGGAAAGGGGAACTCAACCTAAGACTAAAGCTAGCCTAATTCGAGCAAAAACTTGAAGATTGACGAAAAAGTCGAGTATGAAGTTATACCTTTGCTTTTCCACAAGATTCAAGTTCCTTGATGATTAGAAATAGGTAGGAATTCGACAATTAGCCTTAAAAACCCAGCAAAAGACCCGAAAAACGAATTTTAGGGAAAAAAATCTAGGGTTGTTTAAGACGGATTTTCTGAGTTTTAGGGTGAGTGAGATTGATTTTGGGGTTATTGAGTGTAGAATAATGATTAGGGAGAAGATTGGGATTGATTTTGATGAAGGTTTTGGAAGATTTGAGTGAGAAAGATGGATTTTTGAGGGATTGGGGGTGGTTTTGGGTGTTTGTCGTGAAAAGCAAAGAAGATAGATGGGGTTTTGTTTTATGAAGAACACGGGCAAAGGCTGAAGAATAAAAGGAAATCTGCTCTCGACGCAGGCTGCGTCCTACGACGCAGGCTGCGTCCTTCACTGCCGGATGGTTCTTGCTTTTGCACTTAGCAAAATTTTTGCTAAGTGCTCCAAACACCCCCATACTTGCAATTTCACTCCAATGGCCCATAATAACCTCCAATATCCAAATTCCACCGATTCCCGAACTTTTTATCCGTGGCACGCATCCCGAGGCGGCCAAAAACTCGCAAAACTTCACAAAACCGTTAGTAACTTCAAAAATTTTGTTTGATGCAATGTCTAACTAACTTAAAACAACTTAAATGCTAAGATTTAACAAAGAAACTTCAAAGAAATATTCACAAGGATAGAGTATGTACATGTTTTGCCGTTTATTTAGAGTCGATGGCTCGACTTAGCTATGTCAAGCTTTTCAACTTTGATAAATGGGGTCTTCAAGCAAGACCTCTTCTTCCCCCTCCCGGGTACATCCTTGGAAGTAGTGCTTGAGACGGTGGCCATTCACTTTGAGGAGCTTTCCATCCCCGGGCCCCTCCACTTCAATAGCTCCATGAGTAAACACTTTCTTGACGGTGTAAGGTCCAAACCATCTTGACCTTAATTTGCCCGGAAAGAGCTTAAATCGGTTTTGGAACACAAGAACTTTATCACCCTCCTTGAAAACTCTACGGTTTATCATCCCATCACGCCATCTTCTTGTTTTCTCTTTGTAGATGGAAGAGTTCTCATAAGCATCTTGGCGAATTTCTTCAAGTTCTTGTAATTGAAGCTTCCGGTGCATACCGCTCTCATCTTGGTTTTGGTTGAAAGATTTGATAGCCCAATAGGCTTTGTGCTCAACCTCCACGGGGAGGTGGTAAGCCTTGCCATAGATGAGACGGAATGGGGACATGCCAATGGGGGTTTTGAAAGCGGTCCTATATGCCCACAATCCATCAACTAGCCTCTTACTCCAATCCTTTCTATCCGGATTCACCGTCTTTTCAAGTATTCCTTTAATTTCACGGTTTGAGAGTTCGGCTTGCCCGTTTGTTTGTGGGTGATAGGCCGTGGAAATTTTATGATTCACCCCATACCTCTTGAGCAGGCCTCCAATCACCTTGTTGCAAAAATGGGTCCCCCTATCACTAATGATAGCCCTTGGAAAGCCAAACCGGGAGAATATGTTCTCTTGAATGAAAATGGCTACTACCTTGGCATCATCGGTGCGGGTAGGAATTGCTTCAACCCATTTTGATACGTAGTCCACCGCTAAGAGGATGTACAAATAACCACCGGAATTTGGAAAAGGGCCCATAAAATCAATTCCCCACACATCAAAGATCTCACGATATAAAAGAGGTTGTTGTGGCATCTCATTTCTCTTTGTCAAATTCCCCACCCTTTGACATCGGTCACAAGTCTTTACAAATTTATGGGCATCTTTAAAAAGGCTTGGCCAAAAGAAACCGCATTCAAGCACTTTTCTAGCGGTTCTTTGTGGCCCAAAATGTCCTCCACAAGCATAGTCATGACAATGAAGTAAGATGGAAGGGATCTCACTCTCGGGCACACATCTTCTCACAAGTTGATCTTGGCAAAACTTCCACAAGTAAGGATCATCCCATGTATAGTACTTGGCATCGGATTTGACTTTGCTCTTTTGATGAGAAGCGAAATGGCTTGGGAGCCGCTTTGTCACCAAATAGTTGACCATGGTAGCTTACCATGGCTCCTCCACTTGTATAGCATAAAGTGACTCATGAGGGAGACCTCC
>JAIUZE010047407.1:0-23136 GCA_022085475.1 Heliosperma pusillum | reverse complement strand
CATTGGTACATTGACGAGCTACTAGCGAAGTATTTACCTTGGACCTATATTCGGTTCTTAGGATTGTATATTATTATACACTCTTTTATTTCCGTATTTATACGGGAGATATGTCTCCCGTTTCAGATACTTTTTATGTATTATATTAATTCCTTTTTGTTATGAACTTTTATTTATGACACCTTCATTTTGTATTCTCATCTTTTATTTAGTTAAATTATTTTTTTCTTTCCGCAAATTTGAGGGTGTCACACAATGCCTACCAAACATATAGGCAAGGCAATGCTTTCTCAAACTTCTATAACGAGAACACAAAGAACCATCCTTTTTTGTCCTACAAAAGCACCAACGTTCAGAATCCCCACCATCAGATCCAACAACCATTCATACCACATCAACAAAAGCCCTATAATTCACCTGGTTTTGAAAACTAGAGAACTCCATTTCAACCCAACTTTAATCAACCTTAACAACACCAACCTCAACACCAACCACCTCAAAATCAAAGCCAACCCAATGACGCAAGCCTGAGCAAAATTGAATCCATGCTTCTTCAAGTTGTTCAAAAATAAGATTCAATGTTTGCTCAACTTCAAAAGAGTGATCAAGCTCAAGATGTGATAAGTGATATTTTGTACTAATTTATCCCCCGTTTTAGCTCGATTTCCATGCGATTTATGCACTTTGTTAAGTGATTAACGAGCTAATATTGCTTTTCTAGTTGTTTTGCGTGTTTTGACTCGTTTTATAGGAAATGAAGCGGTTTTGCTATATTTTCCTACTTTATGGAGCAAAGGCACTAGGATACGATTTTTCAAGGAACCGATGATAGCCATTTTACGATTTGATTATGATTCCGCTACATCCTTCCTCAATTGGATTTATATTGGACTTTGGCTTTGAACTTCAAAAGGAAACATCAACCCATGTCAAAAGAAGACTAGCCCAAGCCCAATTCCGTATTGCATTGACCAAGACCAAAGTATAGGATTCCGTGCCTAAGACGAAAAGACGGAAGAATCCATCTTACACACTTACCCGATCGGGTATTTCTGCAAATGGACGTTACTTAGCTCTTCTTCAACCGAGCTTAAATGAGTGATTTAATGCATTGACTAGGGTATAAATTTGGACGAGGGATCAGCAGCCATGCAGCCCTATAAAAGCCAATGATCATCACACACAATCATCATATACTACACAACTTCATATACAATTATATATCTTTTTAGCATACTTTCATACAATTACACATTTCATAGTTTATTTCTTTCTTACAAGTTTTAGATTATAGTTTATGCAATTTCTTAGTGTGTCTCTACTATTTTTATACGCTTTTGTTATTGGGTTGGATAGTTGTTCTTTACTTTATTCCTTACATAATTTGCATTCCAATTTCGGTAATTCTCTATCCTTAATTTAGTTATGCAATTTTCATCATGAACCTTAAACTAATTAGTATTGTTTTCGTATTATTGTTATTAGGAAATTCATCTAAAAATAATCTAGTTAAAATTGAAATATTGTTTAACATGCCATATTATATTTCACCTAATCATATAATTATAAAAACTATCACTAGAATCATTATTAACATAATCACCATAATCACCTTAGTATTTATACTCCATAGTTTAATTTCTTACATCTTTTTCTTATTAATTTACTTAATCACATGATCACATAAATTAGATATAACATTGTAAAATTATCATTGTATAAATAAAATAAATAGAGTTGTAATATTGAAATGATTTATTAGTTAAAATGATTTAAAAGAAGAGTAGATACCAATTGAACCATCTAGCTATTTCTTCCTTTGGTCATGCCAAATTCTATAACTTTGTTTAGTGGCCATGAACAATTTTTTGTATAAGTCAATTTTTGTCTTTATAACGAGAGTTGGGATGGGAATTAGGACTGCCAATAGGGGTTTAGTGACCTAATCATGCTGAGAGGACGTTAGGACCCACTAAAAGGTCGGTACGAATCCGAGAGGAATATACCGCTACAAGGCCTAGACGATCATAGTAATTCTAATGTTGGTATCAATGAAACTTTTAATTAGTTTTACATGTATTTCTCTTTCACTATTTCAATTTGATTAGATAGTTTATTTTACCGTACTAGATAGTTTATTTCATTGTTGTTAGCTAGTTTATTAGTTCGTCATTTTATTTCCGTTCTTAGATAGTTTATATTATTATTATTAGTTTGTTTATTAGTTTAGTTAGATAGCCTTTCAATATTGTCATTTAAATATCGCCTTTAGTTAGAATTTAATTGTTGTCATTCGGATCAGAGCATTTCCCCGATCGGGTACGTGACAAACCGATCGGGTAAGTAGTCTGTTTTGAGTTTTACATTTTGCAATTTACATATTTGTCATTTACATATTGTCATTTACATACTTGTCATTTTGTTTTATGTTAGTAGTTTAGACAACCACCTCAAATGACTCGAACTTAAATGAAAACCACTCCATAGCAATTCATAGTTAACACGTACTCTCTGAGGATCGACACCCTACTTCCCTAATACATTCCTTGTGTTGTTAGCCTAAGTGTGGGTAATTATTTTTGTATCGGGCTCGCGACAAGCACGGTCAAATTTTGGCGCCGTTGCCGGGGAGCACGGTTTTGTTTATCTATGAATTGTTGGTTTTTGTTTAAAAATTCTACCATTTTTTAGGTACAATCGTACCTAAATCGTTACTAACTTTCTCTTTTGTGTTTTTCTTGTAGGTTGACAAAAATGGTACTAACAAGGGAAGATTCAAGGTACCGGGTTTTTGAGCTCGCTAGTGGGATCCTAAGGGTCCATATGACTTTGATTGCTCTCATAGAGGGTAACCAATTTAGTGGAAAACCAAACAAAAACCCGTCTAACCATCTCCAAACCTTTTGCGAATTGTGTCAAACCTTTATGAGAGAGGGAATCACCCAAAACGAAATTAGAGAAACACTCTTTCCTTTGTCACTAAAGGGAGAAGCTAAATGGTGGTTCACCCGTCGTTTAAAGGAAGACACAAGACCAATGCAGTGGGAAGAGATTGTCATCGCTTTTCACCGTAGGTTTAGAACCAATATGTCAAACCTATCAATTAATTCACAAAACGAAAGTGGGGAAGGTTCACAAACCAATGGGGGAGAGCGAAAGAAGAGTCAAGTGGAAACTTCAAATGATGTTGACACTACAATTTCCTTAGCCTGTCCCGTTCAACCAAAAGAAACCACCCCAAAAAGCACTTTATATCGCCCAAAAGTTTTCAACCCATTTACCTCAATTACAACACCATGTGAATTTTGTGGTGGAATAAGGCAAGTATCTCAACGATGTGGGAACAAACTCACACCCTTAAACCCTTTTCACCCACAAGTTTATCAAGCCCAATCTACTAATACATCACGTACACCACAATACTCACCTTTTCAAAACGGTCTAGTAGATGCCAAGTTGAGAGAAGTATGCCAAACCCAAGATACCATGTGTTCATCCTTCTCTTCTACCTTAGGCTCACTCACATCAACCATCTTGTCTCTTCAAAAGAGAGTATAATAGTTGACCCTATCAAATTCTAGCCAAACCTCCCAAGAGAGTGAAGAACCATTGGTAGTCACAATCGGTGACAAACCTTTCGAAAATCCCTTTGGGAAGGGTGAGAACTCCACCAAGGACAAAGAATTGAAGTGATGGGTGTTGGCAAAAGGTAAATGAAAACTTTAAGGACGAATCCAGCTACAAGGAGCTCAAATCCCTTCATAAGGCTTAAGGAGGGATAGCAACAAAAAGTCTAGCATGACTCAAAAATGCGCTTGTCGGGAGGCAACCCGTCTTTCTCTTTACTTTTTCTTTTTATGCATTTTTTTTTCAATTATTAGACAATGATTTGGACTATTTTATTGGGACTATATTTTTGGATTTTGTGTTGTAATAGTTAGGAACAATTGTCGTTTTACTCATTATTTACACTTAGAAATGCATGTATTGTTAATAGTTTTTCGTACTTAGAATTGGAGGACCTATTGAGACAAGAAGGAGCTATCCTTGGCCCAAGTTGTCAAGATTACTAAGGTTAGTAAGTATGTTCAAGGACATAGCCCAAAGGTAAGAGCAAGTAGCAAAGAAAAAAGAAACAAAAAACGGACTAGCAGGTTTCCCCCATCGGATTGCTGTATACCCGATCGGGTAAATTGCCTGATTCGTATTTTGCTCTATTTTCTTCTATAAAACCCACTTGCTACCCTTTACTTGCTGCCATATACCAGTGTTCTTCAATTTCAAAGCTCAAAGTTCTCTCAAAATCTTCATTTCTTAGTCTTTTCTTACAAACTTTGTCACTATTATTCATCAAAGGCAACTTCTAAGCATCATCAAGTAAGTTATTTCTACTTTAGTTACTTCAATCTCTCTATATTTTTCCAGAAATCCAACATGAACAAAACTTAACTCAAATTTGGGGGTTCTTGATTTTTATTGCAAAACTTGTTTAAATTGGATTTCTAATGATTCTTACATGCTATAGAGTGAATTTTAGTGATTAATTAGGATGATTACTATGATTTGGATGCTCATATGCCAATTAGGATACTCATGTTTACTATATGCTAACAACTTTTGCTTAAGTGGTAGTATGATGCTTGAATTCATGCTTTATACTATGAACTTATGATCTTATTGCGTTACTTAGCATTAGTATCTTTAGGTAGTAGCCAAACTCATGATTCAAGTGTATGTTGCTCATCTTAGTGACATATTGTTATGCTTAAAACATCCATTTGTGCTCAAAGATAGCATGAAAATGTTTCACTAAGGTAGCTATGCTTGAATTTGTGCTCAAAGTTTAGTATTCTAAAACTTATGCTATCAATTTGTGTTTATAAATGAAGTGTTTTAATACTAGTTATTTGTAGAAAATGGCACCTACATTAAGGAAATCAAAGAGGGCAAGAACCTCCAATCAAGGAGAAAGTAGTAGAGCCCAAGAAGAAGATATAGAAATGCTTGAAGGAAATGATCAACCCGAGAATCAAGGAAATGCTATGCATGATCCTGACTTTCCGGATGTAGAATTTAGTTCACACAAGCAATGGCAAAATTGGTGCATTCTTAAAAGCAAAGGTATGAGGGCTACCAAGTTCCTCAATGTTTCTTCTTTAAGGCATATGAAACTTTATGAGCATGTTAAAGTGTTATTTAGGGGTCTAGGTATGAATGCTAGCATGAACTTTAGTTATGAAACCTACCCTCAATTAACCCTTGAATTCTTGAGCTCTTTCGAGTTACATAGGTCTAGGAATAGAAACACCATGCCTCAAGTTCGGTTTCGCTTGTTTAATGATGATTATAATATGAACTTAGAGAACTTTGCTAGACTATTTGGTCTCACCACTGAGGATACTGTTACCTCACCTCCAGAAGGCTTTGATATTAGCCTGCTTTGGAGTGCTATTTCGACTTACCCTGTCTCTCGTTGGGACCATGTCCCACACCAACATATCCATCATCCCGCCATTAGAATCTGGCAAAGATTCATGGGATGGACCTTTTTGGGTCGTGCTGAACCTCATTTGGTGAGACGAGTGCAGTTAGAAATTTTAGGAGGATTTTTGAATGTGAATGGTGATGAACCATGGTCTATTAGTATTCCGTATCATTTTGCTGTTCAGTTGACCAAAGCTATTAATCCTAAGAACACTGCCATTGTCTATGGAGGTCTTATCACTAACCTTGCTATGCGAGTTTGTGCTTTTAACCAAGCCACCACTGACCTTGATGCATTGACTACACCTCCCACAGGGATGGGAAATGGGTTGGATTATGCTTATTTTGTTCAACACAACTGGTTTCGTGCCTCTCACCCCCATATGATTTGGAGGATAGCTGGCCGTGATTCGGTCAAGTTGACCGCCGAGGTAGAGCAAATTCCATTTCTTCGGCAGCGTCCTCAACGTCAGGAGAGTGAGGCTATCTTACCCCGACCCACTTACTTTCTTCCTGTTGGGGATATTACCCCATTGACCCCCCTGTTCAACTTAGATCTCGCCGCCCTGAGGTAGGATCATCCTCTCACTCGACCCATGTTGCGGGCGATGTGACCGCCATGTTTGAAGCCTTAACCTTGTCCGATAATAGAATTCAGTCCGACCAGCAGCTTGCTTTGCACCCCATCTATGACCACTTTGCTAGGCAAGGTGGGATTAGACCTGAGGGCCCCACCCCGTCTTTTTATACTTGGCTCGAAGGGGGGTATGGTACTACTTATGATGCAGGTGTGCCGCAGACCGGACCGGATTACTGTGGAACCGACTATGGCATTGAGAGTTTTGGAGGGTATAGCGGTGATTTTAGAGATCACCAAGTAGAAAAGTACCAGTCCTTAGGAGCCAGCAACCCAACCGGGATCATTGCTTCTCGTGGTAGTTATTATTCTGCAGATGATACCTACTATACAGATGCTTCTGGATCCGCATCCGAGCCACCTCCTTCTGAGAGGAGAGGCCGTAGCTGGTGGCCTTTGTGATGAGATGACGATGAGCTCCCCTTGTTTATACTAGCTTGGGGGAGGCTAGACATTTTGTAAGAATTTTATTTCTTTCCTTTATTTTTCGCATTTTTTAGTTTTTCTTTTTAAGCCCTTTTCCCATTAGATTTCATCTTGTTCTGTGTGCTATCAGCCGTTTCTCGGTTTGTTTCTATTATAATTGCATGCACATTGAGGACAATGTGAAGTTTTAGCTTGGGGGAGGATTTGCATTTAGGATTTGCATTTAGGATTTGCATTTAGAATTTTACTTTTTAGTTTATTTTCTTTTAGTTTTCTTAGTTCATTTTTTGTTTTTATTGAGAAACAAATCGAAAAAATAAAAAAAAACACAAAAAGAAAAAATCATTTCCATCTAACATTTCTCAATTATAGTTTTTATAAGCTGATGTTTCGTTATATTATGAGGAATTATGCATTCATGGGGATGTCTTGTACACAGTAGGTAGAAAATTGCATTTGGACTTAATTAAGCTTGATCTTGACTTTGGCAAGATACTCATATTGTAAGGTAGAGCCTCTAGTGGTCGGTACATCTGAACTCGATCCCAGTTTAGGAGTGAGTAGTTTCTCCTTATAGTCTGTGTTACATCAAAACGCATAAGTATGGTTTTTATTTCATTTTCTATAAGTATTGCTATCATGATCTACATTTTGAAGCTATTCAATCTCTTGTTCACATTTTGCAAAAACACCCTTCTTTCTAGCTACATTATAATATTGCCTACCCTTGTTGAGCTAGTAACCAACTATATGTGTAGGGGTGTTCTGTGCTTTTGTGATGTTCTGATAATGTCACCATTTGGTGTGTACTTGCCGTTTCTCAGTGAATAGAGAAAAAGAAAAAGAAAGAGCTTTGAAAAAATGATGAGAAATGAAAATGAAAAAAATTGAAAGCTCAAAAGAAAAAGAAAGAAAAAAGAAAAAGAAAAAGAGGAAAAACGCTTCCATGAAAAGAAAAGAAAGAATTATTACGGGAAGTCGTAACTTGATTTTTCATGTTTAATAAGCCAATATGGTGCTTCTGGCTTTGACTATTGTTGATGGGAATTGGTATGAATTGGATTGAGTATCCACTACACATTTGGTTATTACTAGCTTGACTTTAAGCTCCACATGACCAAAATCATTTGTCCACTTTCTTACCCAAATTTCCCAAGCCTCTTCTTTACTTTTCTAATGCTTCCTACATTCTATTTTGATCATGATTAGTTTTACTTAATGATTTTGGATTGTCTACCATACTAGACTGCGGGCACATTCTTATAAGTTGTAGATAGGTGAGTGTCACTTCAAATTTGAACCAATATTTCCTATTTTACAAAAATTTGAGTGAAGAGTGTACCGTGAGAGTCCATTGTCAAAAAGATCATGCAAGAGCTGAAAAGGTCCAAAGAATATTTTCTATGATGCGCCGTTATGTAAATCTCAACCATGTTTCGCATTTTCCTTCGCCCTTGTTGTTACGGGTTTATGATTCATCTACTTGTAAGAGCTTATTTTTGAGATTTGTATGATAGTCTGATCATTGTTAGCTACCCTTGTCCTAGTTATGATTGTTATGTTTGCTTGAGGACAAGCAAGGGTTTAGCTTGGGGGATTTTGATAAGTAATATTTTGTACTAATTTATCCCCCGTTTTAGCTTGATTTCTATGCGATTTATGCACTTTGTTAAGTGATTAAGGAGCTAATATTGCTATTCTAGTTGTTTTGCGTGTCTTGACTTGTTTTATAGGAAATGAAGCGGTTTTGCTATATTTTCCTACTTTATGGAGCAAAGGCACTAGGATACGATTTTTCAAGGAACCGATGATAGCCATTTTACGATTTGATTATGATTCCGCTACATCCTTCCTCAATTGGATTTATCTTGGACTTTGGCTTTGAACTTCAAAAGGAAACATTAACCTAAGTCAAAAGAAGACTAGCCCAAGCCCAATTCCGTATTGTATTGACCAAGACCAAAGTATAGGATTCCGTGCCTAAGACGAAAAGACGGAAGAATCCATCTTACACACTTACCCGATAGGGTATTTCTGCAAATGGACGTTACTTAGCTCTTCTTCAACCGAGCTTAAATAAGTGATTTAATGCTTTGACTAGGGTATGAATTTGGACGAGGGATCAGCAGCCATGCAGCCCTATAAAAGCCAATGATCATCACACACAATCATCATATACTACACAACTTCATATACAATTATATATCTTTTTAGCATACTTTCATACAATAACACATTTCATAGTTTATTTCTTTCTTTCAACTTTTAGATTATAGTGTATGCAATTTCTTAGTGTGTCTCTACTATTTTTATAAGCTTTTGTTATTGGGTTGGATAGTTGTTCTTTACTTTATTCCTTACATAATTTGCATTCCAATTTCGCTAATTCTCTATCCTTAATTTAGTTATGCAATTTTCATCATGAACCTTAAACTAATTAGTATTGTTTTCTTATTATTGTTATTAGGAAATTCATCTAAAAATAATCTAGTTAAAACTGAAATATTGTTTAACATGCCATATTATATTTCACCTTATCATATAATTATAAAAACTATCACTAGAATCATTATTAACATAATCACCATAATCACCTTAGTATTTATACTTCATAGTTTAGTTTCCTACATCTTTTTCTTATTAATTTACTTAATCACATGATCACATAAATTAGATATAACATTGTAAATTTATCATTGTATAAATAAAATAACTAGAGTTGATATTGAAATGATTTATTAGTTAAAATGAATTAAAAGAAGAGTAGATACCAATTGAACCATCTAGTTGTTTCTTCCTTTGGTCATGCCAAATTCTATAACTTTGTTTAGTGGCCATGAACAATTGTTTGTATTAGTCAATTTCTGTCTTTATAACGAGTGTTGGGATGGGAATTAGGACTGCCAATAGGGGTTTAGTGACCTAATCATTCTGAGAGGACGTTAGGACCCACTAAAAGGTCGGTACGAATCCGAGAGGAATATACCGCTACAAGGCCTAGACAATCATAGTAATTCTAATGTTGGTATCAATGAAACTTTTAATTAGTTTTACAAGTATTTCTCTTTCACTATTTCAATTTTATTAGATAGTTTATTTTACCGTATTAGATAGTTTATTTCATTGTTGTTAGCTAGTTTATTAGTTCGTCATTTTATTTCCGTTCTTAGATAGTTTATATTATTATTAGTTAGTTTATTAGTTTAGTTAGATAGCCTTTCATTATTGTCATTTAAATAGCGCCTTTAGTTAGAATTTAATTTTTGTCATTCGGATCAGAGCATTTCCCCGATCGGGTACGTGACAACCCGATCGGGTAAGTAGTCTGTTTTGAGTTTTACATTTTGCAATTTACATATTTGTCATTTACATATTGTCATTTACATACTTGTCATTTTATTTTATGTTAGTAGTTTAGACAACCACCTCAAATGACTCGAACTTAAATGAAAACCACTCCATAGCAATTCATAGTTAACACGTACTCCCTGAGGATCGACACCCTACTTCCCTAATACATTCCTTATGGTGTTAGCCTAAGTGTGGGTAATTATTTTTGTATCGGGCTCGCGACAAGCACGGTCAAGATGCTGCCATCAAGATGCTTGAAACTCAATTGGCCCAATTGGCTACCTCTATTACCCAAAGAAACCTCAGCAACCCCAGGAAACATTAGTTGAGCCAACACCTGTAGAAAGCAAAAAAGATTCCGAACCATCCACCGCTAAGGAAGCGGAAAACAAAGAAAAGAAGGATGAACCTGAAAAGGAACCCATCAAAATCCAAGTTCCATTTCCCCAACGCTTGAGGAGAAATCATAAGGAAACCCAGTTTAGCAAATTCATGGAAGTTGTCAAAAACCTCCAAGTAACGGTTCCCTTCACTGAATTAATCACTCAAATCCGTTCTTACACAAAATTCATGAAGGATATCTTAACTAAGAAGAGAACTTTAGATGATGTTGAAATCATAGCATTCACAGCTGAATGCAGTGCTTTAATGCAAAATAAGTCCCCTCATAAGTTAAAGGATCCTGGTAGTTTCTCTATACCTTGCATTATAGGTACCTACACAATTTATAAAGCTCTATGCGATCTATGTGCCAGTGTAAGCATCATGCCCTATTCCATTTGTGAAAAGTTGAATATGGGAATTCTCAAATGCACCATTGTCACTCTACAAATGGCAGACCGTTCTTTAAAACAACCTATGGGAGTTTGAGAGGATGTGCCTGTTAAGGTAGGAAAGTTTTTTATTCCCGTAGATTTCATCATACTAGATATGGCTGAAGATTCTCAAATCCCTATCATTTTAGGAAGGCCATTTCTACATACTGCCGGAGCAGTAATTGATATTAAAAATGGAAAACTGACACTAGAAGTAGGTGATGATAAAGTCACCTATAACTTGAACAGTGCAATGAAAAGTCCCATGCTAGAAGAGTCTTGCTGTTTCATTGATATTGTCGACTCCATTATTGATGAATCTCTGTATCCATCTATAATCGAGGATCCTCTAGAAGCAATCTTGTTGTTAAAGGATATCTCTAAAAATAACAATTTTGAGATTAGTGAGCTGGAAAAAGATCTGACCGGAGAAGAGATACCGTCAGAAGAAGTAAAAGAGTTCATAAGCTTGATTGATACTCCTGCCATGGCAGAAGTACATAAACCTGAACTAAAACCACTTCCCTCGAATCTTAAATATGCTTTTTTAGACGAATCTGAGTATTGCCCAGTCATAGTGAGTGCACTCCTAAATGAAAATCAGTTAACCTCACTATTGACTGTCTTGAAAAAACATAGAAAGGCAATAGGTTACAAACTCCAAGATTTAACAGGCATAAGCCCAGACTTTTGCATGCACAGAATCAATCTAGAAGAAGGCCAAAAACTTTGCGTTCAAAGTCAACGCCGTCTTAATCCAAACATGCAGGAAGTACTTAAAACTGAAGTTATGAAATTGCTAGATGCAAGCATAATCTATTCAATCTCTGACTCTAAATGGGTTAGCCCTGTTCAAGTTGTTCCGAAGAAAGGAGGAACAACAGTTGTCAAAAATGAGAAGAATGAGCTCATTCCCACAAGGATTGTGACGGGATGGCGTATGTGTATTGACTACAGAAAGCTGAATCAATCAACTAGAAAAGATCACTATCCTCTACCCTTCATTGATTAAATGCTAGAGAGGTTAACTTGTCACAAATATTTCTCTTAGCTAGATGGTTACTCAGGATGTTTCCAAATCCCTATCCACCCTGAGGACGAAGAGAAAACCACTTTCACCTGTCCCTATGGTACTTTCGCTTATCAAAGAATGCCATTTGGCTTGTGTAATGCATCTGCCACTTTCCAGCGTTGCATGACTAGTATCTTCTCAGATTTTGTTGAAACTATCATGGAAGTATTTATGGACGACTTTAGCGTCTATGGCATTTCCTTCGATCATTGTTTGACAAATCTATCCAGAGTTTTAAAACGCTGTGAAGAAGTCGACCTTGTTCTCAACTGGGAAAAGTGTCACTTCATGGTGAACGAAGGTGTGCTTTAGGTCACATTGTTTAAGAAAGAGGTATAGAAGTGGATCGAGCTAAGATCCAAGTTATTGAACAACTTTCACCCCCTGCCAATGTAAAAGGAATCAGGAGTTTCCTTGGCCACGCCGGTTTCTACCGACGATTTATAAAAGATTTTTCAAAAATAGCCAAGCCCCTGACTCAGCTCCTTTTCAAGGATGCACCTTTCAATTTCACAAAAGAATGTCTTGAGGCATTCAACAAAATCAAACGTGCTTTAATCACCGCACCTATAATCCAGTCGCCTGATTGAAATTTGCCCTTTAAACTGATGTGCGATGTGAGTGATTATGCCGTAGGAGTTGTTTTAGGGCAAAGAAAGGAAAAGTTTCTTCATGCGATTTACTATGCTTGTAAAACCCTAGATCCTGCCCAAATCAACTATGCCACCACTGAGAAAGAACTTCTCGCCATTGTCTATGCATTAGACAAATTTCGCTCGTACCTAATAGGATCAAAAGTAATTGTTTACACTGACCATGCTGCCTTGAAATATCTGCTTTCAAAGAAAGAGGCAAAACCTAGACTTATCCGATGGATCCTACTCCTTCAAGAGTTTGATCTAGAGATCTGGGATAAGAAAGGAGCAGAGAATGTAGTCGCTGACCATCTCTCAAGAATAAGAGTAACTGAAATAGGATTACCAACGCCAATTAATGATTCGTTCGCTGATGATTCATTAATGGAAATTACGGACTCTTCTCCTTGGTATGCTGATATTGCCAATTTTCTTGTCAGTCACCAGCTACCCTCTGGCCTTTCTTATAACCAAAGAAAGAGATTTTTGCATGATGCAAAATTCTTTGTTTGGGTGACCCCTATCTTTTCAAGCAGTGCTCAGATGGTCTATATAGACGTTGTATCCCCCAGTGGGAAGTGAAAGGAGTTTTAGAAGGATGCCACTCATCTGCTTATGGTGGTCATCATGGTCTGTCCAAGACTGTAGCCAAAGTCTTACAATCCGGGTTTTTCTGGCCATCGATGTTTAAAGATTCAAAAGACTTTGTTATGGCTTGTGATGCTTGTCAACGAATGGGTCAAATATACAAAAGACATGAAATGCCTCAAAACGGCATATTAGAAGTCGAGATATTCGATGTCTGGGGTATTGACTATCAAGGACCATTCCCTTCTTCTAATGGAAATCGTTACATTTTAGTCGCTGTCGACTATGTTTTAAAGTGGGTAGAAGCAATTGCCACCCCCACCAATGATGCTAGAGCTGTGATACGACTATTTAAGAAGATCATTTTTCCGCGTTTTGGTGTACCTAGAGCCGTGATAAGTGATCGAGGAACTCATTTCGGAGAAAAGCAGTTAGACACTATGCTTGCCAAGTATGGTGTGTATCACAGACGAGGTTTAACCTACCACCCTCAGACCAGCGGTCAAGTAGAAGTCTCAAACAGAGAGCTCAAAACAATTCTTCAGAAAGTTGTCTTGAAATCTAGAACAGATTGGAGTAATAAGCTCGATGACACCTTATGGGCTTATCGCACAGCTTTCAAAACCCCAATTGGAACATCTCCCTATCGATTGGTTTATGGAAAGGCATGTCATCTCCCTGTTGAGTTACAGTACAAAGCTCACTGGGCTATCAAAGAACTCAACTTAGACACTAAGCTTAGCGCTGATAGATGACTTTTGCAACTCAATGAGCTAGAAGAGTTTCGTTTGCAAGCTTAAGAGAATTCTAGGATTTATAAAGAGAAAACGAAGCGTTGGCACAACAAGAGGATAATCAGAAAAGAATTTAATGTCGGTGACCAAGTACTTCTCTTCAACTCCCGTTTGAAAATTTTTCCGGGAAAACTTCGATCAATATGGTCTGGACCATTCACTGTCACATATGTGAGAAAGTACGGTTATGTGGAAATAATGACAAGTAATGGAGAAAAATTTAAGGTCAATGGACACCGATTGAAACTCTATTACAGCAATTCCATTATCGGATGCTTAGATATTGTCTATATCGAGTGTCAATCTCCAACCAAATTATTTCATAGAATATTCGTCGAGCGAGACGTTAAACCTGCGCTTCTCGGGAGGCAACCCGTGTTTCCTTTCTTTTTGCATTTTATTTTTGCTTTCCCTTTTTCGTTGTTTTGTTAGATTTATTTTGCAGATGAAAGAGTTTTTGAAGATTCTATAAAGACCTTCCTTGACAAGTCCAAAAGACTAGCTTTGGGGAGTCCGCGCTGACTAGTACGCTTCACTCTTCTTTCATCTTTTTCCCTTTTTACCCTTCTTCCCATTAAGCATCTCGTTGCATATTTAGTCTTTGTGCTCACATTGAGGACAATGTGATGTTTAGATTGGGGGAGGGATTGCATTTTCCGATTCTGCATTTTAGTTTTTTCAAATTTTGAATAAGAAAAGAGAAAAATTTAAATTTTTGAACATAATTGAATGTCTTTCATGCTTTGCTTGCTTGTTTACTACGCTATCATGTTACATTTCCCGAAGTTAGAGCTTTCAAAAGATAATGATTCAATATTTATTGAATTGTGCATACATGGGGAAGTCTTGTACACAGTAGGCATGGAATGAATCTATAGATGAGTACGCTTGATCTTGACATTTGGCAAGTTACATATATTGTAAGGTAGAACCTCCTTAGGCTGGTACATCTATACCCAGTCTCATCTAGGTGTGTGTAGTTCTCCTTGTGATATGTGTCATGACAAACCGCATAAGTATGGTTCTCATTTCATTCCTATAAGCATTGCATTCATGATTCACTAAGATTTGAAGCCTTTTTCACTTTGAATTACCCCTCAAAATTAGCCCTTTCATACAAATGTTTCACAAGATAATAGCTACATATAAAAACTGCCTACCTTTTGAGCTAGTAGTTAGACTATGGTGTATGGGTGCTCTTTTGAGAAGATTTTGCTCTTTGACGACAAAGTGAATTTGGGAGAAACAAAATATTCAAGAAGTAATGTTATGTTTAAAAAAAGAAAAAGAGAAATAGAAAAATGAAAAAAAAATTTGAAAAAGAAAGATAAAAATCGAAGAAAAAAAAAGAAATAAAAGAAGAAGTTGTGAGTATCTCCTCAAAATGTCAATTCAATATTCAGAAGGAGTTTACCCATGTGTTTCGTGTGTAATGAGCCAATTTGTTGCTTTTGGCTTCGTTATTCGTCTTGTGGGAATTAATCGAAAGTTTGGATTGAGTATCCATCTATCATTGGTCAATTGCTAGCTCCTTCTAACCTTCACATGACCATAACTGTTTATCTTCCTTTCACCCATTTCCCAAAGCCTTCTTCATTTTCTTTTCCGGCTTCTTTTCTATGTGCATTATGATCTTTGACTTGTAATTTGAATTGTTTACCATATTAGACTGCGGACACATTTTCATAAGTCGTAGATAGGTGAATGTCTCAAAAAAATTTACACATAAAGAAATCACCTTTTACATACATGAGTGTTCGAGTATGCCGTGAGAGTCCATTTGTCAAAAGATCATGCAAGAGCCGAAAATTCTGTAGTGAAATTCTTTGTGCTGCGCCGTTATGTAAATCTTAGCCATGTTTATGTATCATTCTTGCCCACGTTGTTTTTGGGCTATGATTCATTATGTTTCTAAAGTCTTACGTTGAGATTTGTTTCTTGATGGTGTAATAGCCAATGCTTAAAACCCTTGTCCTGGTATTGTTTGCTATGTTTGCTTGAGGACAAGCAAAGGTTTAGCTTGGGGAAGTTTGATAAGTGAATATTTGTATGATTTTAACCCCCAAGTTAGCTCGGTTTTGTGTGTCATTTGTGCTTTGTTAAGCCATTTTATGAGCTAATATCGTATTCTAGGCGAATTTCTATGTTCTAACCTGTTTTGTAAGGAAAGTGACGTTTCTACGCCCTTTTTCTATATTCCCGAGCATTTGCCTAGAACCCGACGATTGAAGAAGAAAGCTTGACAAAGTCAAAGGCATTTAAAGAAGGTTCACTAATTCACAAGAAAGAAGAAGTAAAGACGGTGTCGCAGTTGTTAAAAGATCGATCAGTGAGTCGAAGGAATCATCGCTTTGCATCAAACCCTATCATTAAACCCGACTCAAGAGGTCAAGGGGGATAATGGAAGTCAAGTCATATACAAAGGGATATTAAACGCGAGTCAAAGCTTCTAGAATACAACTTACCTGATCGGGTAAGTGGTGTACCCGATCGGGGATGTCCGTTGATCCGCACAATTGCTTCGACTTCTTCCTTTTTGTCCTATGTGATCAATGCATGACCCCTCTCCCACGAAACCCTAATGCTATATAACGGACGCTTCAGCCACTCTTCTCAACACATCATCTCTACACATCTCTTCATACTTTACTTCTTTTCTCTTCTTACATTTCTCTTTAGTTTAGAAACTTTAGTTTAGATCATTTTCTTCTTCTTTTGTCTTTAGTTTATTTCTGTCTTTTCTACATCAAATCCTTAGCTTAGATCAATAATAATTTCATCCTTGTAATCTCCTTTGTGTGGTTCAAGTATTGTAATTGGAGGATCGATTATTCTATGCGAGGAATTTTCTATTATTCTTGTCGTTATCGTCGTTGATCGTCATCTAGGTATTCCTATTTTACTTTTTGTTTAAAGTCTTTATGTTTCTTATTTGATTGTTATTTTCTTTACATGTTATCTTAGATTCATTTTTTATACCGTTATAATCGTTATATTCACTAGATTATCCATTTAGCGTCGTTATTATCGCCATATAAGAGTCCTAAAATATTGTCGAAACCAAATAAACATGTCTATCCTAGTTTTTATTATTAACATCGTCTTAGATATAAACATCACCATGAGTGAGTAGTCACCTTTCTAGGGTGTAGGGTAGCCATGTAGGTTAATTAAAAGATGATAATTGGATAAAAGAATTTGTGCTTTTAAAACATCGTGTCTATGCATGTTTGGACTAAAACGATAGTTGACGATTCCTGATCAAAATCATTGACTAGAATGGAATTTTTTTCAAGGTAGAAATGCGTGAATTGAATAGACAAAGCATGACATGGTAGAGTAGACCTAGTAAATTGCCTAAATGCCTGCTAGACCATTTTATCTATGATTGTAATGAACACATCATTCTTACGAACTCACAATGAATTATTTGCATGTACCCAATCCAATTTCATCAATATGTTAATCTACATGTGTGAACCTACTTCCCTAGATTCTTTCCATCATTGTTAATTCATCATCTTCTTTATTGTTTTTATTTCGATTTAATTTTATTTTGTTTTTATTGATGCCTTTTATTAGTTTAGAATTCAAAACTTCAAAACCCAGAAACTCGTTAGATAAAATCCAATTGCAAGACATTTCAAATTCTATAGGAAACACCATCTCCCTGAGGATCGACCCCTACTTCCCTAATTACATTAATTTGTTATTAGTCTAGTCTGGGTAATTATCTTTGTATCGGGCTTACGACAGATCTGATCACTATTTTAGCTAGAATATCAATTCTGCTGCTTCTATTATGTTTTAATGCAGATTGGATGCATTTAAAGGTTTTTGAGTTACTATGTAGCATGGCGGAGTCAGATCGTAGAAGGTTAGGCACGGGAATCGAGAGCGATGGAGAAGAAATGAAGGAAAACGAAGAAACGAGCCATATGAAAGGATGTTCGATCGAGCAACATTGTCTTGCTAGATCGAGTCGGGTTGAAGGATGCTCGATCGAGCAACATCACTTTGCTCGATCGAGCAACCCAGTATTTGACGGCTTTCGTATTTTCTAAACTAGTTTAACCTAGTTAATTAGATTTGTATTACAAAAGAAAAGCTCGTCTTTCATAATTAGGTATGCTTTGATATTAGAAACTCAAGTTTTCTTTGCTTTGCTACTGGATTTATTTATCAAGATTATTATTTTTAGTTCAATCTTGTAATCGGTATTCTTTAATCTTTCTTTGTTATTCAATTAATTACCTTCTAGTTCTTTAAATATTCTTTGTTAATCCTTTCATTATTGTCAATCATGTTTACTTTATTTATTATTGTTGTTATTAATATCGTTATGAGTAGCTAAATTTCTTTCTAGGGTTGAAATGGGATCTAGGGTTGTTAGAAGGGGTAGAGTAATTAATTGAATTGCAATTGCATGGTTATCGTTTGATTATCGTTTTAATTCTAGTTGTTTGATTACTGGCCAGGATTAATTAACTAGTCTCGCGAATTAGGATTGACACCGACCGGGTTAAGACTAAGACAGTTTACGATAATTCAATAGAACTAGTTTAATGATAGCGATCGCATGTTAATTGTAGATCTAAAGGGCATAATTGAATCGACCGATCTTGTGACCTTAGATAACTTTATTGCATGATAGTTGATTACACCTTTACCCCTGAACAATAATCCTAGTGAACCTGAGACCCTAGACTTTAAATCTTATTGTTTTAGACCTTTTATTGTTATTGTTTGCTATTAGCTTAGAAATACCAATCAAAAACCCCGAAATAGTTACTATAGAGACGAACCTAGTTTAACAGATTAGAATACTACCGCCTCCCTGTGGATTCGATACCTTGCTTACCACTGACTATTAGTTAGTAGTGAATTAGGATTACTTTGATTAAGGTGACGCGACTTTACCCTTATCACTGACCTGAGATGGCACCATGGCACGATCCATCAAATCAAGGACCGCCTTCACTTTTGACCTTATCTTCCCAATAATTGCATATTTTGGGAAAATCCACCATGTAGAGCCTAGTTTTCTAAGTAATTGATCGAGCACGATATCCAGGTACATTAACTAGGGGCTCGATCAATCGCAGTCGTTCCATCAGCCATATCTGCAACAAAGAAAAAGAACACGTCAAAGTAAATATAAAAAAAATACGAAAGAAAAAAATAAAAAAAACGAAAAAAAAAAAAGAAAAAGACGGAAAAAAATGAAAGAAAAGAAAGAAAGAAAGAAAAGATTCTTACCTGCAAGATGATGAGACTGCCCAGATATGGAAATTCTCGATTCGCCTTTCTATTATCCAGCCCAAGAATGATCTCTCCTAGACAAAGGCATGTTGGGCTCTTGCGCAGCTCCATTTGCTCCGCCAAATTCAATAAAAGAGGATCCGTCTCATCTCCTACCTCCTATGGGACAACCAGAAGTCAATCCCCCACCCGTTCTTAGTGGAGCGGAAAAGCGACCCCAATACTTAGAGGAGAAACTATTGTACCTCAAGGGAGATGACATTAACATGGAGAATAATCGCTAATATGAAGCGGTAAAAACCCAATTGCCAAACCAACTTCAACATGACTGACATCCCAAAGTTCAAGGGGCATGAGAACCCTTTGAGTCATATTCGTGCTTTCAAAGATTACATGTCTATTAAAGGCAACAAACCAGAGATGTTCCTGAGGATCTTTCCTTCATCTCTCGAGACCTTTCCTAAGCAGTGGTTCTATTCTCTAGAACACAAGCAAATTGCAACCTGGGATGACGCCGCAAATAAATTCGCCAAGCAATACACATACAATGTTGAAATTCAAGTTAATATGCGTATTCTAGAGGTTCTTACCCAAAATGAGAAAGAAGGTTTCACCGACTTCCAAAGTACATGGAGGAAGACTAGCACACAGGTTGTTGAACATCCAGATTAAGCCACTCTTGTGGAAACGTTTGTGGACAATGTGATACCTATTTTTGCAAACCATCTTAGGTACCAAAGCACAAAGTCTTTCAAAGATTTAACTACGCTAGGAACAAGAATTGAAGACGACATCCGAAAGAGGCTCTTGTCCAAAACGGTAGGTCGCAGGTATCAAGGCTGAACGAATGGTTCTTCTGGCTCTACTAACAAACCGATGAAGTCAATCTTGGTGAACCATCTAAGAGTAACAACCCACAAAGGAAGTTCACGAGCATCGGTGATACATATTACAATGCCTTGAAAAGGTTGACACAACAAGCCAAGGTCCAAACCATAAGACCTACGCATGATCTAGAAAAGAAAACTAGGTTCTGGGATGAGAATGCCTACGGCGAATATCACAGAGGTAAAGGGCATGATACAGAAAAATGCTTCAAATTGAAGCACGCCCTTGAAGATATGATTGAAGATGGTCGTCTTCCCGTTCTTCCTAGGGGTAAACCTAACAATACACCGAATCCTCTTGGAGTTCTTATGATTACAGATGACTTTATTTCCTCAAACGAAGACGAGATTCACATGTTAGATAGTGAATGAAGATATTCCACCATTTCTCCTACCATCAATGACTTCATCGCATGGGCTAAAAGTGTGAGTAGGCAAGTTTCGGAGTTAGAAACCACTGTAGCATCTCTACGCATTCTAGGCGCCACGCCCCAAGAAAGCATACCACAAATTCCAATTCTTTCTCAATAGTCTATTATGGATGAGGTAATCACAACATGTGATAATCTAGTCAAACGAGTAATCACTGTGGAAGCCGAAATCATCAGATTGAGAGAACTCGATACCGTAAACGGAATATGGGCCGATGACGACGAAGAAGAATACCTCACAAAACCTCATCAAACCCAAGATATTGAATATATAGTAAGGCCTAGTGAAGATCAAGATACAGACTACCTTACTCGATCAGGGCGCCTTTATCAACGTGTCTCTGAGATTGGTCCAGCTACTAACACCAATGTCGTCACCCTAAATGATGGCAAAGAGACATCCACTAAACATCTACCAAAACATCTACAGAAGACAAAGGCTGATCTTTCAGTCTTGCAGTTAGTTGCGAGTTCATTTCCCCATCGCCAAGCCTTATCACAAGCATTGGCAAAACTGAAACGTAGTCAATTTGATCCTCCAAAACTAAATTAAGCTAAGTAACCTAGTTACTTTCTCAGATGAGCATCTACCTCCTTTCGGTGCCAGTCACAACCTTGCTCTATATATCACAATCCAGTGCCTGAAGAACAACGTACCAATGACTTTGGTATATGATGGCTCCGCAATCAATGTCATACCGCTAAAAACAATGCGTAAATTAAGCATAAAAGAATCATATTGGGATCCTACAAACCAAGGTGTTCGAGCATATGATAGAACAGGACGTAAGGTGATAGGACTAATCAACCTTACCATAGCTACTAGGCCAATTGAACGGAAAGTCAACTTCAAATTGTGAATATCGAAGCATCCTTTAATATACATCTAGGGAGGCCTTGGTTTCACGCTTCTAAAGCGGTAACATTCACCTTGGACCAGAAGATATAAATTCCCTTAGATGGCAAAGTAGTGACGATCAATTCGACACCTATCAAAGCTGTGATGGAGAAAATGTCCGAGAACCAAGAAATCATGGGTCCAGTATACGAGCTTGGAGGAATTCAGAGCATAAATCTCGTAGAGAGTGAGTTGGCACCTTTATACTTCCATCCATGTTCCAACTTAGTGGTCAATTACATACTCAAGTCGAAGGTATACTTCCCAGGGATGCCATTCAACCCTATCAAGAAAAGTAGTTTTGCACCTTCCAAAGAGAGGAATTCATGAAAAGCTACCACTAGGATTGGGGTACAAACCCACAAAGAAAGAAACTCTGGAAATGCTTACTCAAGTCCTAAATAGTAAAAGTCGAGGAATTCAGATGCAACCTTATCTCCGTACTCTAAATGGATACATCGTTAGGGAAGGTAGTCAAGAATACTTTCATAGGTTTCCTGAACCTTGGCACTATAGGGGAATACAACTAGCTGGAATCGAGGTCTTCCAAGATTGCTATTTTATACCCTCAGAAACAGTTCCTACCGTAAAAACCCGTCAAACACCTTGTTTAGACGAGCAAGCCGTTAGTCTTCTATTTGGAGAATATCGATTCGTCAGAGCTGCACAGGATGAGATCATTACCATGATACTTCAGGACGATCATTTCAATCTGACAGGGTTGTCGCGTACCCTAATCAAAGATAAATAACCCAGACTAGGCTAACAATGTAACACCCTCAAATTTGCGGAAAGAAAAAAAAAAAATTTAAATAAATAAAAGATGAGAATACGTTTCTAATAGGTTCACTTCAGTGAAAATCGGTAAATTTTAAAACCGGAACCTACTATTAAATATATTCCTCATAAGAAGGTGTCTTAAATAAAAAGGTTCATAACAAATACGGAAATAATATTATACAATAAAAAGTATCTGAAACGGGAGACATGTTTCCCGTATAAATACGAAATAAAAGAGTGTATAATAATATACAATCCTAAAGAACCGAATATAGGTCCAAGGTAAATACTTCGCTCGCTAGCTCGTCAATGTACCCAATGTATGCATCACAAACCTGCCAACCGCATTAAATATAAACACGGAAGCCACAGTCAGTGGGGAGTAACTCCGAGTTCTCCCAGCCACGAAATGTCGAGTTTAATAAACATGAATAACATAAAAGCAATGTATATGGAAAATACAAAACTTTAACATATATGATATGCTTTTCATGTTATGAAACAGATAACTAACATATAACCTAGCATGTGAAAGCTATCATGTGAAACCAATAATAAACTATAACACGAGGTAGGGAAGCTGGTATGCTAGCTCAGAGGTTACCGTTAACATGGCCATGATACACTCAAACCCTAATCAACACGTAATCATGTGAATCAGTTAACAATCGGTAATCCAAACTCTATAAACCTTAGCCGGCTTGCATCTCACCTTCTAAGATTCATAGAATCATACAAACATGAAAGACCAATCCGTCTAGAAACAGGCATAAGTTCTTAGGACCGTCAATAGTCGACTTCGGTAAATCGAGTAATACCACAAGTAGGAAACATCCTAGTCCTAGGATGATCAGACTGCGGACAACAGCTAAAACCCATTCCCTGTCTCATTACTAAACAGTACATGAGAACTCTACTAGGCGACCCCGACCAGCGATGGCTAGTACTTAAGCTGCCCATTCCCAAAGTGGAAGCAATTAGGCCGCCTGCCCCGGCTTGGTATCAAAAGCCCAAGTTCAGTGACACAAAAGCTATTCAAGCAGTGAATATATTACTCTTAAAGATAGTAAGGACTA
>JAIUZE010047406.1:0-11188 GCA_022085475.1 Heliosperma pusillum | reverse complement strand
AATTGTATTACCAATACGGATAGAGGACGATGAGAGGGGAAGAATGAGACGAACCTAGGTGAATTTGAGCGAGAAATGAGAGAGGTGAGACGATTCTAAGGTGGATCAAATATGGAAGCTAGGTTTTGGGGTTTTCTTGGTGAGGAAGAAGGAGTTTGAGTTGTGAGGAAGTTAGGGTTATGAGGGAGTATGAGATGGAGTAAGTGGAAAAAGTCAAGGGAAAAGTCAATGACGTCTTAAGACGTGATTCACTTGAAATCTCGCGAAAAATCCAAATACGAACTCGGAAATTCTAAATTCGACACGGGAAATTTAATTCTAAACTAAAACTAAATTTCGCTGAAAAGTATCCGTAAAATATTTTTACTATAAAAATAGGGTACATTTGCGGGTGTTACAATCACCCCACCTTTTAAAAAAGTTTCGCCCTCGAAACTTGAGCGAAAGAAAGATACCTTAATCGAATAGACTTGGATATTTACTACGCATAGAAGCTTCCGTTTCCCAAGTCTCTTCTTCGACATTAGCACATCTCCACAAGATTTTCACTAAAGGAACCACCTTACTTCTCAACTTCTTATCCTTGCGATCTAGGATGCGGATCGGCTTCTCTTCAAAGAACAAATTCGGTTCAAGCTCGGGCATTTCCTTTTGAAAGACATGGCTTGGATCACTAACATACTTTCTCAATTGAGAAAAATGGAATACATCATGAACCTTAGCCAAATTCGGGGCCAAATCCAACTTATAAGCAACGGCACCAATCCTTTTCACAATATCAAAGGGTCTAATGTTTTTCGGGCTCAATTTACCCTTAACACCAAAACGTTTAACACCCTTCATTGGAGATACTTTCAAGAACACTTTATCTCCAACCTCAAATTCTAACGGTCTTCTTCGGATATCGGCATAAGACTTTTGACGGTCTTGAGCGGCTTTCATTCTATCACGAATGACCTTCACATTATCAATAGTCTCAACAAGAACATCGGGGCCTAAGTCACGAACATCACTCAATTGATTCCAACATATAGGACTTCGACATTTCCTTCCATAAAGAGCTTCATAAGGAGCCATCTTGATCGAGGCATGGTAACTGTTGTTGTAAGAAAACTCCACCAACGGTAGACTCTTTTCCCAACTAGATTGGAAGTCGAGTGCACAAGCCCTAAGCAAGTCTTCTTAAGTCTGAATAGTCCTCTCGGTCTGACCATCGGTAGCGGCATGAAATGCGGTACTCATCAACAATTTTCTACCCATGGCTTCTTGTAAAGCCTTCCAAAATCTCTAACAAAACCTCGGATCTCGGTCGGATATAATCTCCTTGGGAACACCATGGTATCTAACAATCTCATCAACATAGGCCTTGGCTAAACGATCTAAACTCCAAGTTTATTTGATCGGAATAAATCTAGCACACTTAGTCAAACGATCAATAACAACCCAAACGGCATCTTTACCTCCAACGGTCCTCGGCAAAGCCATAACAAAATCCATGGAAATAGATTCCCACTTCCATAGCTGAATATCAGAAGGTTGTAGCAATCCACTGGGCCTCTTGTGTTCAATCTTCACTTGTTGGCAAGTAAGACATCTTCCAACATAAGACACAACATCGCCCTTCAAGTTCGGCCACCAAAATTGTAGCTTCAAGTCTTTATACATCTTATCACCTCCGGGGTGAATAGAATAAGGGGAAAGGTGAGCTTCATCAAGAACTCGCTTTCTCAAGTCAAGAGCATTAGGAACAAACAAACGGCCATGGAATCGAAGAACACCTTTATCATCAAACTTGAAATCTTTAGCTTTACCTTCAAGAAGCTTGGCTTGAATAGACTTGTAGGTAAGATCATCAACTTGGCTTTCGCGGATCTCACGGAGAAAAACAGGTTCGGCAGTCATAGCACCAACATAAACAAATCCACGCTCCACGAATTCCAACTTCAATTTTCGAAACTCGGCACAAAGATCATCGGGTAATACCCGCATAGCATTCAATGCATGAGAAGCTTTCCTACTAAGAGCATCGGCAACAACATTAGCCTTCCCTTCATGGTACAATAACTCAAAATCATAATCATTCAGCAATTCCAACCATCTTCTTTGCCTCATATTCAACTCTTTTTGAGTAAATATGTACTTCAAACTTTTGTGATCGGTGATTATACGACAATGAACTCCAATAAGGTAATGTCTCCACACTTTCAAAGCATGAACAACGGCGGCCAATTCCAAATCATGAGTAGGATAGTTCACTTCATGAACTCTCAACTGTCTTGAAGCATACGCCACCACTTTCCTACTTTGCATAAGAACACAACCCAATCCCATTTTAGAAGCATCTCAATAGACATCAAAGTCTACTCCATCTTCAGGCAAAGTCAACACCGGAGCGGTAGTTAACCTCTTCTTTAACTCTTGAAACGCGGCTTCACAAGCTTCATTCCATAGGAACTTGGTTTCCTTCTTCAATAACTGGGTCATCGGTCTAGCAAGCTTAGAGAAATCCTTGACAAATCTACGGTAATAACCAGCTAAACCAAGAAAACTTCGAATTTCTCTAATATCGGACGGACTCTTCCAATCCACCACAGCTTGAATCTTCGAAGGATCCACCATTACACCTTCTTTAGGAATCACATGCCTAAGAAAGGACACCTTAGGTAACCAAAATTCACACTTGGAGAATTTAGCAAACCACTTTTGACGACGAAGAACACCCAAAATAGTCCTTAGATGAATAGCATGCTCTTCTTCGGACTTGGAGAAAATAAGAATATCGTCAATGAACACCACCACACACTTGTCAAGATACTCACTAAATGTGCGGTTCATTTGGTCCATAAAGATAGCGGGAGCATTCGTCAATCCAAAAGGCATCACCTTGAACTCATAATGACCATACCTTGTACTAAAAGCGGTCTTCGGAATATCAACATCACGAACGGGAATTTGGTGATAACCGGATCTCAAATCAATCTTGGAAAAAGTAGAAGCACCCTTTAGTTGATCAAACAGATCTTCAATTCTTGGCAAAGGATACCTATTCTTGATTGTAATCCGATTCAACTCACGGTAATCAATACAAAGCCTCATAGAACCATCTTTTTTCTTCACAAAAAGAACGGGAGCACCCCAAGGCGAGGCACTTGGTCGAATAAAACCCTTCTCAATCATATCATCAAGTTGCTTCCTTAATTCTTTCAACTCGGTTGGAGCCATACGGTAAGGAGCTTTGGCTATGGGTCCAGAACCAGGTACAAGATCAATAGAGAACTCAACATCACGCTCACGAGGAATGCCGGGCAAATCTTCAGGGAATACATCAACGAATTCATGAACTATAGGCACATCTTCAATATTTGGCAAAGAGGTAGTTGAAGAAGTCACAATACACAAGTATGCTTGGTGACCCTTTCTTACCATACTTACCAATTTCATTGCGGAAATCAAAGACACACCTTTTCGGGGATGAGATCCCTTATAGGTTATTATAACTCCTAAAGGACTCTTTAAGTAAATCTTTTGTTCACGACACTCGAACCTAGCATGGTACAATGCTAACCAATCAATGCCTAGAATTATATCGAACTCTCCTAGAGGGAACTTAAGGAGATTAGCGGGAAAGATAGAACCCGCAATAGATATTGGGACATTAGGATAGAGAGTAGAACAAGAGATAATATCTCCGGATGGTAAGGATATGGGAGTATCCTCACTAGATGTAGGCTCGATAGATAATTTATTAGCATAAGTCGAAGACACAAAAGACATAGAAGCACCGGTATCAAATAGAATAAGACACGGTTGCTATAAGATTGAGAACATACCCGTAATTATCTCCGGATGAGCATCGGCTTCGGCACGACTCATAACAAAGATAGAACCCTTAGGTTTAGCAATTGGAGGGGGCACCTTACGATCGGGGCAATCGTCATAACGGTGACCACCCTTTTGGCAAAAGAAGCAAACATAAGGTCGGTTGATATATGCCACACCGGGGTGATGTGGTTGTCTACAACGGCTACACAAGCGACCTTGAGCTTGAGGAGGAGCATAAGGCCTATGAGCCACATTAGAAGTAGCTCGGGGAATGAAAGGAGCGGGAACTCTTGTGTTTGCATTTGAAGGAGGATTAAATCTCCTCTTGTTGGCATAACAGTTAGAAGAAGACGGAATAAACGGGGTCTTCCCAAAAACATTTGGCCTAGGAGTGAAAGAAGGAGAGGGATTATTCATCATAGCTTCATCCCTAATGGCCTTCATGGAATTCTCGGCCCATAAGGCATCATCATATAAATCCCCAGGCTTCCATCTTTGAATCCCTCGTTGCATAAAATTCATTTACATGGTTACCTATCCACTGCGAATAATTGTATACCTTTAGGTTCTTGCCTTTCAGATCCAAAGCCATCTGCAGGTCGAGTATGAGTCTCATACTCTGCCTTGTTTTTAGTTGCTTTGAACTCGCAGTGGATAGCTTGCACTATAAGGTCCCTGTGTGGTGATCACAACATCAAGCCTACTCATGATCCATTAATGTTAGAAGCTATATCAGTGTGCTACGTCTAGATCTGGCCCCTCTTGTCCTCGTCTAGGGCCACCACATCATTGTGTTTGCGGCTCTAACTGCATATCTTACCCATCGAGGTTTACATACCACTTAGTCAACCGACAGTTCTCGTTTCCTCATAATGGCTTTTAAAGGGTTGTTAGTGATTCCATGTATAGTATGAGATTCAAAATATGGATGCATCTTATACGAGGCAATTACAAGTGTTAATACCAGTTTTTCAAGTAATAAGTATGTGGCTTCCGCAAGGAGCAGAGACTTATTGACATTGTATATTGGCAGTTGCACCCTATATTGCTCCCATACAAGAATCACCTCTGTGACTGATATGTACAGAAATAAGGGTTCTCCTTGCTTCGTGTTGGACCTATTTTATAGTTTTGATAATGACATGTGTTTACTTGATAATGTGCTTTACTTGATATATCATATGCGTGTAATTGTGTGTTTTAGTCTTATCATAGCTAACAACAATTACGAGAAGGAAGATCACAGTTATAAGAACTTCAGGAATAAGTTTGGAAGTTTACATGGAAGTTATAGCTACATGGTTATAACTTTAAAGAAACGTTTCAAGCAAGATCTACCTCAAATAACACAAGACTCAAGATGGAGGGTCTTTGTGATCAAGATGTAGAGATGATCCGTATACTGAAGATCTTTGTGAAGATTAGATAGTATAGGTCGTCATTTGGTAACTATTCCATTAGAGTGACTTTACGTTTAAAGTTATAGCTTTAACCTATAACTTTGGATGATAAATGTTGATGCATGATTTTGGAAATAAATATTTTAAATGTTTTCAAAAGTGAAAGAGTATTTTTATATTTATCAAAAGTTTTAATAGAGAATATAATTATGAGATTCTATTGGTTAGTAATACAACTTATGGGTTGTCATGCTACCTAGGGTTTCTAATATATTCTATCTCAATTTGTTGTTAACCTAATAAGCTCACCTAGGGTTTCGTGGAAACCTAGGTTTGTGCCTCCTAGGGTTGCGTGCTCCTAGGGTTTCGTGTAGCTAGGTATTTCGGCCTCCATAGGCTTGTTTTCCTTGTTTACCTTAATCTAGCATTCTACTATATCTTTACAACAATATTTTGAGATATTAAAGATAAATATATTTCTAAAAGATAAAGCAAATAATATTTTGAGATATTAAAGATAAATATCTTTTTTAAATATTAAGCTAGGGTTTTTAGATCTCCTATGCTTCTATTATAAATACTCCTTCACATCTCAATCAAGAGACACGAAACACACGACACACACATACATTGTGAGAATTTTCCAAAATCGTTTTAAAGCAAACCTTGAGCAAAATATTTATTATTTTTAGTGTTTGTTTTTCAAAAGAGTCGTTGATAAGCCAACAATACTAGCTAATGAAGCTAGTGGTAAGTCGGGTGTCGAATTCACAGGGAGGACTATTGTTTAAACGGATGTAGGGTGTCTAGTGTTCAATTCTATGGTGCTTACAGTTTTGAGGGGTTGAGTTTAGAAGGTACGAAATTGAAAGCAGTGAATAAATGAAAACAAATATAAAACGAAGTAAATTTATGAAAATCAGATGAAACGAAGACTAGGGCAGAACGGGTTCACTATGGTGTCAAAGGGATAGGTCGAGCCAAGGTCTAAACAGTCTAAAGGGTGAGAAAGTTGCTTGTCCGGCCTCCTAACCACCCCTAGCGACTCTGATAACTGGTCCGGTCTCACAGAAATCACTATCCTATATGTCCACCGATCGGTATAAGGCTATGCCGATTGGTGTCAGGTCTATTTTCCCAATCACTTGGTCAGTCTCAGGGGAAATACACTAAACAAATGATAACCTAGCGTCCTAGGTCAGTCAAACGACAATTAAATCAAACATAGGTTCAGATGCATAAACGGTTTAATTGGAACCCCCAAATCCCGGATCCACAATAGTTCACCCTAGCCCTAGCATGCAGATTAGCTACTCATGGTGATAGATATTAAGCAAAACAAGAAGACACAGGATGGTATGGCAAGATTCATGGTCGAGAAACGTACAAACATGAACGAAAATGACAGAAAACGAAATAAAACTGAATCAGAACCTGAATTAGGGCAAAAACAAGGAGGATGCCGATCGGTATGAGGCTATGCCGATCGGTATAGTGTTGTAAACGAACGAAAACTTAAAACTAATCGACTAAAATGTAAAACAATAATCTAAAATGGTGTTTTAGAGCGGAAACTCGATCCGTGACAAGGGATCTTGCGTCTAGCGAGAGATACCCCCTCACTCTCTTCACTTCTCCTTCATATAGAGCTAGGTTTTCTCTTTTGGGCTTCGATGTTTCTTCTGAGTGACTTGGGCTTCGGAAAGCTTCGGTCCCGTTGCTCAATAGCTTGCCCAGTAGATTAGAGAGGTAGAAAACGAAAGTGGGCTTGTCCTGGCCGATCGGTGGAGAGGCCCTCAAGTGCCCCACCGATCGGAGTGGGCTTCAAGAAGTGTGTGACGATCGGTGTCCTGGC
The DNA here is from genome assembly GCA_022085475.1 of Heliosperma pusillum. Classification (NCBI taxonomy): domain Eukaryota; kingdom Viridiplantae; phylum Streptophyta; class Magnoliopsida; order Caryophyllales; family Caryophyllaceae; genus Heliosperma; species Heliosperma pusillum. The sequence continues at coordinate 4,111 of JAIUZE010047406.1, read as the reverse complement.
CCACCGATCGGTGTGGGCTGGTTCTTGGGTTTTGTTTGCTTGCTGAGCTTCCGAAACGAGTTGTTCTGTTCATTGAAAGGCTGGTCTATAGTCCTTTGTCCTTTGCATGTCCAAATATGCTCCCGATCGCACCTAGAATGTGTCTAACCTGCAAATAGGAGACTAAACATACCAAAGTAGCAAATACGGGGCATATGACATGAAATCGGCTCAAATGAGCTATAAGTAAGACTGAAATGGGGGCGAATAAGTGTGTAAATGTGCATATAAAATATGCACATCAAACTCCCCCAAACCAAACCTTTACTTGTCCTCAAGTAAACATAAACCAAAGCACACTTAATGACCACGGTAAGAGATAACGACTCTGGACACTCCATGCTTTCTGTTCATCCAAACTATGGCTTTCACAAATAGATAAGAACAAGTGCACAAGAGTCGACCTTCAAAACAGGTCTTATACATGCCTAAATTTCAATGTTCTTCATGAATAACGCAAGACCTTGCAAACGAGCTCAAAAGTAGAGACTCAACAAGCACACTCAATAACATGATTCAAGTTCGTAAATAATACTCGTAGTACTAAAAGTTCTCAAGGTATGCTGGGCACAAGGTTGTAATGGGGCTATGTTCAACAGGTGAAAGATGGGTGCGTGCTAACGCGTATGGGAGTGTGGGGCTCAAAAAACTGGTGGTTGCGCTACCACTAATGAAAAGACCCAAACGTTCATAACATTAACCAATACCGATCATAGGCAAAAATTCGAATCTCTTGACATTATCATAACTTCGGTAATTGCACTTCACACAATAGGAATTCACATTTACGTATTGATAGCACCATTTTGGAACTGCTACCTTCACAATAGATCTCAGTACTTCACTTTATTGTTTGGAAACTCAACTTTCGATCACTATTCTTGCTGTATAACTTGCTATGAAGCTGAATTATTCTCCAGACATTCATATAACACTGAAACAGGCCAAAAACAGGGGCCCACCGATCGTCATACTACCTTCACCGATCGGTGTACTAGGCCACACCGATAGGTATCAGCTCAAAAACTTCAAAAATCAGGCCCTTTTCTTCATTTGACACGTTTTCGTGACATAACTCTCCTATACGCAACCATTACAGTCTGGGTAGGATGTTTTTACGATGTAGTTCATAATTTGTAAGGTTGTAACCAAGGTAGTCAATATAGTCTTGTGAAACGTGGTCAATAAAGAGTGGATCCTACATCTAAAGGGACGAATCAAGGCAATTTGGCTAAGTGGAGTTCAAATTTAAGTGAATGCCCGGTCCGCGGACCTAGGGTGCATACCTTCGGAAACTACAACGAGTCAATATTCACACTTATGAATCAAGCACAAGCACACAAGTTAAGAATTAAAGTACGTCATTGAGAAGCATTTCGATACAAAGTAGATTCACATCAAACACGACGATTTAGACATGTTAGACTCGTTAATCCAATCTAATCTCAATATGTCGTATCATATAGGTTAGGCCACAGTTTAAACGAATTAAGCTAAGTGTATATATCTTCATCGTCGTTTTGCACATCTCAAACCAATACACACACATAAACAGTTCTAAAAAAATTTTATTTTCACGTATGAACATGCAACTGCTTATAGTACATATGAATGAAGCACATATGAAGCACACAACCAAAACCCTCCCCCAAACCAAACTCGTCATTGTCCTCAATTGACGAAAATCGGTGCAAAGGTGGTTAAAGGAGAATGGGGAATGCAGGTGAGAGTGAAAGTGGAGAGGGTAGACTTACAGAATGAGTGAGAGTTCCCCCAAACCGGTTCAAAGCAAGGCGGTGAATGGTGAACAGGTCCTCACCATCCCGAGCTATCATCAGCTAGACGGCTCCGTCATTACCTGTAGCATTACAAAACAGGAGGAAAAATGTCTCTCTCGCTCTCATCTCACACAATGTTCAAAGTTACAAATTGCAAATTGTCCAAAACTAAAACAAACCAAAAAACAAAATTGTTCAAAATGAAAAATAGTCCAACTAAAAACAAAAAAAAATGTCTCAAAGTCTAAGTATATGTCAAATAATCGGGTCGCTGTATGACCCTCCATCAGAAGTGTCTCCAAAATCATCTTGGAGGACTGCGAGTTGCCATGGTGTACTATAAGAAGGTTGATTTCTCCAGAAATTTCGCGGCATCCCATACATCGGCTCTCCGCTCAAACTCTTGCCCTCGAATCCTTTCGAATAGCTACTCAAATTGCGACCTGCGAAAGATGGGACAGAGCAAACAGACTCCACAGGGTCTCCAGAATAGTGAGACGGAGCCATAAAATCAGTAATAACACAGCTAGACTCCACAACACAGCTCACAGGGGTTTTCAGGCCTACCACCGATCGGTGGGTGGTATGACGATCGGTGGGGGGTACCTCACCGATCGGTGTGAGTGTGCTCTGGCCATTTTGGCCCTTGTTCTGGCCTGTGGTGGTCTGTGTCAGGTCTGTGGGGGTCTGAACTGGCTGGTACTGTTCCTTAATCAACGAATCAGACTGAACAACCAAGGGGGAACGGGGTGTAGCTGAAGGTTTAAACACAAGGAGGTCACCCCCCACCTTAAAGGTTAAAGTTCGTTTACCAACATCGATTATTGCGCCAGTCGTATGTAAGAAGGGTCTCCCTAAAATGATGGGGATGTTAGCATCCTCGGGAATGTCTAACACCACAAAGTCTACTGGTATAAAGAACCCTCCAATCTGTACTGGGACATCCTCTAGTACCCCTAGTGGTCGCGAAATGGTCCTATCTGCCATTTGAATAGTCATATTCGATGCCTTAAATTGGGTCAAACCAATTTTCTTCGCTAGGGGCAGAGGTAGGACACTAACACTAGCTCCTAAGTCACATAAGGCATTATTGACATTAAGGGAGCCTATGACGCAGGGGATGCTAAAACTATCGGGGTCACCTAGTTTAGGTGGAGAATTGCTCAGTTGAGGTGCATTACACCTTTTTGTGAGAGCAATTGTCTCTACCTGGGGCAATGCTTTCTTCCGGTTCAAGAGGTCTTTGAGGAACTTGGTGTAAGAAGGTACTTGTAAAACTAGATCAAGAAATGGAATAGTAATATTAAGTTTAGCAAGTACCTCTTTAAATTTTCCAAATTGTTCCTCGAAAGGGGACTTCTGCTTGAGACGCCTCGGGAATGGCAGCTTAACCTTAGTTCCAGCATTTCCAGCTATCAAGTCCTTCTCCAGACCTTCCCCAGAGCTCTCTCCAGCACCTGTTAGACCCCCATGCCGATCGGTGGTGGGGTCCACCGATCGGTGTAATGCTCCACTTTTGCCCCTGCTTGTTTCTGTTTCATATTCTGGTTCACCCTTGTCTATGACTTTCTTCTTTTCAACCCTTGGCATGGAAAGACTGTCATAGCTAACTCCACTCCGAAGATGAATAGCATTAAGAGTGTGAGTTGGGTGGTTGGGTTGTGGAGGCAATTGGCCTTGTTGCCTTTGAGCTTGCGAGGCGGCCAGCTGGGCTATTTGAATCTCCAAATTCTTGATGGCGCTAGACGTTTCTTGGTCACTTTTAGCCACTTGAGCCACTTGAGCAATAAGGTGCTCTTGGCTTTTCAGAACCCCTTGCAACATGCTTCGTAGATCATTCATATCGGTAAAAGTGGGTGACTTGTAAGGTTGTGGTGACGATGTGGATGCAGCCTTGTTTGGATGCTGATAGGCTGAACTAGAGGTGCTTGTATTGCCCGGTGGAGGGCCTTGATGAAACTGAGCTTGATATGGTTGCTTGTAGGGTTGTTGAAAGCTCTGACCATAAGGGGAGCTTTGCTGATAGTTATGGAATGCAGCAACCTGCTCTTGAGTGCCCTGACATGTGTAGATCGTGTGCCCATATAACCCACATGCATTACAGATCATAGGCAATGGCGAGGACTGCACTCCACCGATCGGTGGGAGGGGTGTGCCGATCGGTGGAGTGTTGTCCATCTTCAGACTTGCTAGCTGTGCTGTCAAATCTGCAATTTGTGATGTCACGCTATCCTGGAAATATGTCTCACCACTCACTGCTGCAACACTAGTGTAGGATGATTGTACATACGATA
>JAIUZE010047405.1:0-10018 GCA_022085475.1 Heliosperma pusillum | reverse complement strand
TCTCCTTTATATAGAGCTAGGTTTTCTCTTTTGGGCTTCGATGTATCTTCTGAGTGACTTGGGCTTCGGAAAGCTTCGGTCCCGTTGCTCAATAGCTTGCCCAGTAGATTAGAGAGGTAGAAAACGAAAGTGGGCTTGTCCTGGCCGATCGGTGGAGAGGCCCTCAAGTGCCCCACCGATCGGAGTGGGCTTCAAGAAGTGTGTGACGATCGGTGTCCTGGCCCACCGATCGGTGTGGGCTGGTTCTTGGGTTTTGTTTGCTTGCTGAGCTTCCGAAACGAGTTGTTCTGTTCATTGAAAGGCTGGTCTATAGTCCTTTGTCCTTTGCATGTCCAAATATGCTCCCGATCGCACCTAGAATGTGTCTAACCTGCAAATAGGGGACTAAACATACCAAAGTAGCAAATACGGGGCATATGACATGAAATCGGCTCAAATGAGCTATAAGTAAGACTGAAATGGGGGCGAATAAGTGTGTAAATGTGCATATAAAATATGCACATCAAACTCCCCGAAACCAAACCTTTACTTGTCCTCAAGTAAACATAAACCAAAGCACACTTAATGACCACGGTAAGAGATAACGACTCTGGACACTCCTGCTTTCTGTTCATCCAAACTATGGCCTTCACAAATAGATAAGAACAAGTGCACAAGAGTCGACCTTCAAAACAGGTCTTATACATGCCTAAATTTCAATGTTCTTCATGAATAACGCAAGACCTTGCAAACGAGCTCAAAAGTAGAGACTCAACAAGCACACTCAATAACATGATCCACGTTCGTAAATAATACTCGTAGTACTAAAAGTTCTCAAGGTATGCTGGGCACAAGGTTGTAATGGGGCTATGTTCAATAGGTGAAAGATGGGTGCGTGCTAATGCGTATGGGAGTGTGGGGCTCAAAAAAACTGGTGGTTGCGCTACCACTAATGAAAAGACCCAAACGTTCATAACATTAACCAATACCGATCATAGGCAAAAATTCGAATCTCTTGACATTATCATAACTTCAGTATTTGCACTTCACACAATAGGAATTCACATTTACGTATTGATAGCACCATTTTGGAACTGCTACCTTCACAATAGATCTCAGTACTTCACTTTATTGTTTGGAAACTCAACTTTCGATCACTATTCTTGCTGTATAACTTGCTATGAAGCTAAATTATTCTCCAGACATTCATATAACACTGAAACAGGCCAAAAACAGGGGCCCACCGATCGTCATACTACCTTCACCGATCGGTGTACTAGGCCACACCGATAGGTATCAGCTCAAAAACTTCAAAGATCAGGCCCTTTTCTTCATTTGACACGTTTTCGTGACATAACTCTCCTATACGCAACCATTACAGTCTGGGTAGGATGTTTTTACGATGTAGTTCATAATTTGTAAGGTTGTAACCAAGGTAGTCAATATAGTCTTTTGAAACGTGGTCAATAAAGAGGGGATCCTACATCTAAAGGGACGAATCAAGGCAATTTGGCTTAGTGGAGTTCAAATTTAAGTGAATGCCCGGTCCGCGGACCTAGAGTGCATACCTTCGGAAACTACAACGAGTCAATATTCACACTTATGAATCAAGCACGAGCATACAGGTTAAGAATTACAGTACGTCATTGAGAAGCATTTTGATACAAAGTAGATTCACATCAAACAAGTCAATTTAGACATGTTAGACTCGTTAATCCAATCTAATCTCAATATGTCGTATCATATAGGTTAGGCCACAGTTTAAACGAATTAAGCTAAGTGTATATATCTTCATCGTCGTTTTGCACATCTCAAACCAATACACACACATAAACAGTTCTAAAAAATTTTATTTTCACGTATGAACATGCAACTGCTTATAGTACATATGAATGAAGCACATATGAAGCACATAACCAAAACCCTCCCCCAAACCAAACTCGTCATTGTCCTCAATTGACGAAAATCGGTGCAAAGGTGGTTAAAGGAGAATGGGGAATGCAGGTGAGAGGGAAAGTGGAGAGGGTAGACTTACAGAATGAGTGAGAGTTCCCCCAAACCGGTTCAAAGCAAGGCGGTGAATGGTGAACAGGTCCTCACCATCCCGAGCTATCATCAGCTAGACGGCTCGGTCATTACCTGTAGCATTACAAAACAGGAGGAAAAATGTCTCTCTCGCTCTCATCTCACACAATGTTCAAAGTTACAAATTGCTAATTGTCCAAAACTAAAACAGACCAAAAAAACAAAATTGTTCAAAATGAAAAATAGTCCAACTAAAAACAAAAAAAAAAATGTCTCAAAGTCTAAGTATATGTCAAATAATCGGGTCGCTGTATGACCCTCCATCAGAAGTGTCTCCAAAATCATCTTGGAGGACTGCGAGTTGCCGTGGTGTACTATAAGAAGGTTGATTTCGCCAGAAATTTCGCGGCATCCCATACATCGGCTCTCCGCTCAAACTCTTGCCCTCGAATCCTTTCGAATAGCTACTCAAATTGCGACCTACGAAAGATGGGACAGAGCAAGCAGACTCCACAGGGTCTCCAGAATAGTGAGACGGAGCCATAAAATCAGTAATAACACAGCTAGACTCCACAACACAGCTCACAGGGGTTTTCAGGCCTACCACCGATTGGTGGGACCCTTGATGACGATCGGTGTGGGTGGTATGACGATCGGTGGGGGGTACCTCACCGATCGGTGTGAGTGTGCTCTGGCCATTTTGGCCCTTGTTCTGGCCTGTGGTGGTCTGTGTCAGGTCTGTGGGGGTCTGAACTGGCTGGTACTGTTCCTTCATCAACGAATCAGACTGAACAACCAAGGGGGAACGGGGTGTAGCTGAAGGTTTAAACACAAGGAGTTCACCCCCCACCTTAAAGGTTAAAGTTCGTTTACCAACATCGATTATTGCGCCCGTCGTATGTAAGAAGGGTCTCCCTAAAATGATGGGGATGTTAGCATCCTCGGGAATGTCTAACACCACAAAGTCTACTGGTATAAAGAACCCTCCAATCTGTACTGGGACATCCTCTAGTACCCCTAGTGGTCGCGAAATGGTCCTATCTGCCATTTGAATAGTCATATTCGATGCCTTAAATTGGGTCAAACCAATTTTCTTCGCTAGGGGCAGAGGTAGGACACTAACACTAGCTCCTAAGTCACATAAGGCATTATTGACATTAAGGGAGCCTATGACGCAGGGGATGCTAAAACTATCGGGGTCACCTAGTTTAGGTGGAGAATTGCTCAGTTGAGGTGCATTACACCTTTTTGTGAGAGCAATTGTCTCTACCTGGGGCAATGCTTTCTTCCGGTTCAAGAGGTCTTTGAGGAACTTGGTGTAAGAAGGTACTTGTAAAACTAGAGCAAGAAATGGAATAGTAATATTAAGTTTAGCAAGTACCTCTTTAAATTTTCCAAATTGTTCCTCGAAAGGGGACTTCTGCTTGAGACGCCTCGGGAATGGCAGCTTAACCTCAGTTCCAGCATTTCCAGCTATCAAGTCCTTCTCCAGACCTTCCCCAGAGCTCTCTCCAGCACCTGTTAGACCCCCATGACGATCGGTGGTGGGGTCCACCGATCGGTGTAATGCTCCGCTTTTGCCCCTGCTTGTTTCTGTTTCATATTCTGGTTCACCCTTGTCTCTGACTTTCTTCTTTTCAACCCTTGGCATGGAAAGACTGTCATAGCTAACTCCACTCCGAAGATGAATAGCATTAAGAGTGTGAGTTGGGTGGTTGGGTTGTGGAGGCAATTGGCCTTGTTGCCTTTGAGCTTGCGAGGCGGCCAACTGGGCTATTTGAATCTCCAAATTCTTGATGGCGCTAGACTTTTCTTGGTCACTTTTAGCCACTTGAGCCACTTGAGCAATAAGGTGCTCTTGGCTTTTCAGAACCCCTTGCAACATGCTTCGTAGATCATTTATGTCGGTAACAGTGGGTGACTTGTAAGGTTGTGGTGACGATGTGGATGCAGCCTTGTTTGGATGTTGATAGGCTGAACTAGAGGTGCTTGTATTGCTCGGTGGAGGGCCTTGATGAAACTGAGCTTGATATGGTTGCTTGTAGGGTTGTTGAAAGCTCTGACCATAAGGAGAGCTTTGCTGATAGTTATGGAATGCAGCAACCTGCTCTTGAGTGCCCTGGCATGTGTAGATCGTGTGCCCATATAACCCACATGCATTACAGATCATAGGCAATGGCGAGGACTGCACTCCACCGATCGGTGGGAGGGGTGTGCCGATCGGTGGAGTGTTGTCCATCTTCAGACTTGCTAGCTGTGCTGTCAAATCTGCAATTTGTGATGTCACGCTATCCTGGAAAAATGTCTCACCACTCACTGCTGCAACACTAGTGTAGGATGATTGTACATACGATATGCTATGATTAGCCATTTGCTCAATCACCTTCCTAGCTTCATCAACCTCCACCGAGTCAAACCTCCCATTTGCTGCGGAGTCTAATATCCTCCTTGAGTCTGTATTGAGGGAGTTGTAGAAAGTCATGGCGATGTACCCCTTAGTAAACCCATGATGAGGGCATTGCCTTTCTAGGCCCTTGAATCTTTCCCATGCGTCATATAGAGACTCATTCACCTTTTGTCTGAACCCATTGATTTGCATCCTAAGGTTAGCGGTACGCTCCGGAGGGAAGAATTTTCTGTAGAAAGCTAGCACAAGTGTATCCCACGCGTTGCTCTCTGTCACACTAAGAGTTTGCAGCCAAGATGAGGCCTTGTCCTTCAAAGAATGCGGGAACATCATTCGTTTTATTTGGTCTTGGGTCACACCCTCATCGATAATCATTGCGCACAAGTCGCAAAATTTGTTGATGTGACTAGCCGGGTCTTCATTCATCCCTCCTCCGAATTGCTCTGTTCGAACCAAGTTGTAAAATGATGGATCTATTTTGAACTTGGTAGCTGTGAGGTTCGGCTTGAGAGTCCCAGTTGGAACTTGAGCAGCCGTAGGCAGCCCTTCATCCGAAAGCTTCGGCATTATTCTTCTTGGTGGTGATCGTGGTGGTGTGGATGCGGGTGATGATGAAGATGATGACAATTGCTCACTAATACTCTCTGCAAGTCTTTGATTCTTGCGCAGGGTCCTTTCTGGTTCAGGATCGAATGTAAGTAGGATCCCAGAACGTCTCCTGTGCATAAAAACTTAGAGAAAACAGTCAGAAAGCAAGGGCACCGATCGGTGGAGTGGGTCTGACCGATCGGTGTAGAGGTAAAACTGAACCTAAAGACCCTAAAAATCAATTTGAAACTATTGCCTCCCCGGCAACGGCGCCATTTTGATGTGCAGATTGTCGTCGGGACTGCTATCAAACAATATTTATAAGCCAACAATACTAGCTAATGAAGCTAGTGGTAAGTCGGGTGTCGAATTCACAGGGAGGACTATTGTTTAAACGGATGTAGGGTGTCTAGTGTTCAATTCTATGGTGTTTACAGTTTTGAGGGGTTGAGTTTAGAGAGAAACAAAATCTAAATGATAAACAAAAGGTCAAGCTTAATAACTAACAAATACTAAATGAAAGGAAATGAAAGGAAATGTAAGTTCAATAGAGAATGAAACTAGGGTATGACGGGACTATCAATGTTGACTCGGGAAATGGGTGTCAAGGTAATGTATAAGTCTCGGGTGGTAAACTATGTTACTTTGTAGGTCTCGACAGCCACCACCTATTTGAGTTTGGTCGTCTATGCCTATATTACTTGGTCGGTCTCAATAGGCTTATACTACGGCGTGAGTTAAGAGTCGTCACTATCAACTAACGCGATGAAACAAACAAAGAGGCTATGCAAAATAGTTTAATCAACAAGTCAATGCCCTTGTCAATATCGATTCGTCCCTAACCCTAGTGTGGAATTTAGCTACTCATGGTGATAGATATTAAGCAAAACAAGAAGACAGAGGATGGTATGGCAAGATTCATGGTCGAGAAACGTACAAACATGAACGAAAATGACAGAAAACGAAATAAAACTGAATCAGAACCTGAATTAGGGCAAAAACAAGGAGGATGCCGAGCGGTATAAGGCTATGCCGATCGGTATAATGTTGTAAACAAACGAAAACTTAAAACTAATCAACTAAAATGTAAAACAATAATCTAAAATGGTGTTTTAGAGCGGAAACTCGATCCATGACAAGGGATCTTGCGTCTAGCGAGAGATACCTCCTCACTCTCTTCACTTCTCCTTCATATAGAGCTAGGTTTTCTCTTTTGGGCTTTGATGTTTCTTCTGAGTGACTTGGGCTTCGGAAAGCTTCGGTCCCGTTGCTCAATAGCTTGCCCAGTAGATTAGAGAGGTAGAAAACGTAAGTGGGCTTGTCCTGGACGATCGGTGGAGAGGCCCTCAAGTGCCCAACCAATCGGAGTGGGCTTCAAGAAGTGTGTGACGATCGGTGTCCTGGCCCACCGATCGGTGTGGGATGGTTCTTGGGTTTTGTTTGCTTGCTGAGCTTCCGAAACGAGTTGTTCTGTTCATTGAAAGGCTGGTCTATAGTCCTTTGTCCTTTGCATGTCCAAATATGCTCTCGATCGCACCTAGAATGTGTCTAACCTGCAAATAGGGGACTAAACATACCAAAGTAGCAAATACGGGCCATATGACCATAAATCGGCTCAAATGAGCTATAAGTAAGACTGAAATGGGGGCGAATAAGTGTGTAAATGTGCATATAAAATATGCACATCACCATGGCTTCTTGTAAAGCCTTCCAAAATCTCGAACAAAACCTCGGATCTCGGTCGGATATAATCTCTTTGGGAACACCATGGTATCTAACAATCTCATCAACATAGGTTTTCGCTAGTCGATCTAAACTCCAAGTCTCTTTGATCGGAATAAATCCAGCACACTTGGTCAAGCGATCAACAACAACCCAAACGGCATCTTTACTTCCAATGGTCTTTGGAAAAGCCATGAAAAAATCCATAGAAATAGATTCCCACTTCCATAGTGGAATATCCAAAGTTTGTAGCAATCTACCGGGCCTCTTGTGTTCAATTTTCACTTGTTGGCAAGTAAGACATCTTCCAACATAAGACACAACATCGCCTTTCAAATTCGGCCACCAAAATTGTAGCTTCAAATCTTTATACATCTTATCACCTCCGGGGTAAATAGAATAAGGGAAAAGGTGAGCTTCATCAAGAACTCGCTTTCTCAAGTCAAGAGCATTAGGAACAAACAAACGGTCATGGAATCGAAGGACACCTTTATCATCAAACTTGAAATCTTTAGCTTTTCCTTCTAGAAGTTTGGCTTGAATAGACTTGTAGGTAAGATCATCAACTTGGCTTTCGCGGATCTCACGGAGGAAAACAGGTTCGGCAGTCATAGCACCAACATAATCAAATCCACGTTCCACGAATTCCAACTTCAACTTCCGAAACTCAATATAAAGATCATCGGGTAAAACTCGTATAGCATTCAATGCATGAGAAGATTTTCTACTAAGAGCATCGGCAACAACATTTGCCTTCCCTTCATGGTACAACAACTCAAAATTATAATCATTCACCAATTCCAACCATCTTCTTTGTCTCATATTCAACTCTTTTTGAGTAAATATGTACTTCAAACATTTGTTATCGGTGAATATACGACAATGAACACCAATAAGGTAGTGTCTCCATACTTTCAAAGCATGAAAAACGGCGGCCAATTCCAAATCATGAGTAGGATAGTTCACTTCATGAAATCTCAACTGTCTCGAAGCATAAGCCACTACCTTCCTACTTTGCATAAGTACACAACCCAAACCCATCTTGGAAGCATCACAATAGACATCAAAGTCTACTCCATCTTCAGGTAAAGTCAACAACGGAGCGGTAGTCAACCTTTTCTTTAACTCTTGAAAAGCGGCTTCACAAGCTTCTTTCCATAGGAACTTGGTTTCCTTCTTCAACAATTGGGTCATTGGTCTAGCAAGCTTGGAGAAATCCTTGACAAATCTATGGTAATAACCAGCTAAACCAAGAAAACTTCGGACTTCTCTTACATCGGTCGGACTCTTCCAATCAACAACGGCCTCTATTTTAGAACGATCCACCATTACACCTTCTTTAGAAATTACATGCCCAAGAAAGGACACCTTAGGTACCCAAAATTCACACTTGGAGAATTTGGCAAACCACTTCTGACGACAAGGAACACCCAAAATAGTCCTTAGATGAATAGCATGCTCTTATTCGGTCTTGGAGAAAATAAGGATGTCGTCAATGAACACCACCACACACTTGTCAAGATATTCACTAAATGTGCGGTTCATTTGATCCATGAAAATAGCGGGAGCATTAGTCAATCCAAATGGCATCACCATGAACTCATAATGACCATACCTTGTACTAAAAGCGGTCTTCGGAATATCGGCATCACAAACGGGAATTTGGTGATAACCGGATCTTAAATCAATCTTGGAAAAAGTAGAAGCACCCTTTAGTTGATCAAATAAATCTTCAATTCTCGGGAAAGGATACCTATTCTTGATGGTAATTCGGTTCAATTCACGGTAATCAATACAAAGCCTCATAGAACCATCTTTCTTCTTCACAAAGAGAACGGGAGCACCCCAAGGAGAGGCACTTGGTCGAATAAAACACTTTTCAATCATATCATCAAGTTTCTTCCTTAACTCTTTCAATTCGGTTAGAGCCATACGGTAAGGAGCTTTGGCTATTGGTCCGGAACCAGGTACAAGATCAATGGAAAACTCAACATCACGCTCGGGAGGGATCCCGGGCAAGTCTTCAGGGAATACATCAACAAATTCACGAACTATAGGCACATCTTCAATATTTGGCAAAGAGGTAGTTGAAGAAGTCACAATACACAAGTATGCTTGGTGACCCTTTCTTACCATACTCACCAATTTCATTGCAGAAATCAAAGACACACCTTTTCGGGGATGAGATCCCTTATATGTTATTCTAACTCCTAAAGGACTCTTTAAATAAATCTTTTGGTCTCTACACTCGAACCTAGCATGGTACAATGCTAACCAATCAATACCTAGAATTATATCGAACTCTCCTAGAGGAAACTTAAGGAGATTTGCGGGGAAGTTAGCACCCGAAATAGATATTGGAACATTAGGATAAAGAGTAGAACAAAAGATAATTTATCCGGATGGTAAGGATATGGGAGTATCCTCACTAGAAGTAGGCTCGATAGATAATTTATTAGCATAAGTCGAAGACACAAAGGACATAGAAGCACCGGTATCAAAAATAATAAGACACGGTTGCTCTAAGATTGAGAACATACCCGTAATTATCTCCGGATGAGCATCGCCTTCGGCTCGGCTCAGAACGATGATAGAACCCTTAGGTTTGGCAATTGGAGGGGGCAACTTCCGATCGGGGTAATCATCATAACGGTGACCAGTCTTTTGGCAAAAGAAGCAAACGTAAGGTCGGTTGGAACAAGTTACACCGCGGTGGTGTGGTTGTCTACAATGGTTACATAAGCGACCTTGAGCTTGAGGAGGAGCATAAAGCCTATGAGCCACGTTAGAAGTAGCTCGAGGAATGAAAGGAGCGGGAGCTCTTGTATTTGGATTTGGGGGAGGATTGAATCTCCTCTTTTTGGCATAAGAATTTGAAGACGAAGGATTAAACGACCTTTTTCCATAGAAATTCGGCCTAGGAGTGAAGGAAGAAGAGGGACTCTTCATCATAGCTTTATCTTTGATAGCCCTCATGGAGTTCTAGGCTCATAGTGCATCATCATACAATTCTCCAAAGGAGGTAGAATATCTCCTCACTTTGCTTTGGAGTAAAGCACTAAGCTTGTTGCGGTAGTAAAAAGCTCGGTCTTCATCATCCTTGATGAGCCTCGGTGCGAAATGAGCAAGCTTGTTGAATTGTGTGGTGAAGTCTTGAGCCGTCAAATCACCTTGCTTGAAATCAATGAATTCCTTTAGCCTTTGTTGCTTGAGCTCTTTAGGATAAAATCGGCCTTCAACAAGAGCCTTGAAACAAGCCCAATTGAAATCCGCTTCAAGAGTAGCGGTGGCACTAGT
>JAIUZE010047402.1:0-12107 GCA_022085475.1 Heliosperma pusillum | reverse complement strand
TAAATATTACAAAACACGATAAATTAACACTAAACCCAAAAACCGTCACAAGACTAAAAAGGTGACTCTTGGGCTGATTTGGGCCGGACCTAATACGGGCCTGGACTGGGCCCACGGCCTGGTTTGGGCTGTTTTGGCTTTTCGATCGATTTTACTAAAACCGTTTCTTAATATTTCCCGCATGCTTAACATATTTTAAACCCGTCAAAACAACAACAAAACAATCAAGTATCGACACAAACCCAAAGACCAAAACCCGGACCAACCCAGACCGGGCTGGACCGGTCTGGACCAGGCTGAACCGGGCCTGAACCGGCCGGTTCTCAGCCACCACACCCGGCCACTTTACACGGCCAAGACCACCACCACTCCAAATTAATTCTAACATGATTTTAATTAACAACATCCATTTTTAACAACCAATTCAACCATCATTCATACACAAATCATGGTTATAAATAAATCATCCAAATATGTCAAGAACACTAACATATTAAAAATTCCATACAACATAAAAATCATACTACTTATCATGTTACTACCAAAATAAGAACTAAAGAAAAACCCGTCTACTAATCTTCTTCTAATATATACGAGTCACCAAACTCGTCTTCAAAATCTTCCCCTATAAGAAATGACAAGAATAACATTATTAGAATTAAAACTTGATTTTTCCATAATTAAAGTGTTGAAAACGATTTTGCCGGAATTGAAAATAAACCGTACTTGAAGATGAAGAGCGAAGAGGAGATTCTAGAAATATAAGTTAGGACGGATTTGAATAAGAAATGAAGGTTTTATGATGATTTTGCTCAAGAACGACGAAGAACGAATGAAGAACGACGAAGAACGAATGAAGAACGATGAAGAACGATTAATTAGATCTTAAGTTGATTTATTGTAAAATGAAAAAGTTGTTAGTGAGTAATGGTGGGAGAGGAGCCGTGTAATTATAGAGGAATTAGTGAGTCGGGTTTTGAAATTGTTGTTACGGAATTGACTCGGGTTTAATAATTATATTACGGTAATTGATTAGATATAATTATATATTAAGTTAATTAAATTAAATATCAAGATATTATGTTATTGTAATCAAAAGAAAGACAAATATCTAGCTCTAAGAGAGGAATGAGAGCCGTGTGGTTCATGAAGAATCGGGTCTGTTTTTCAAGCGATTTGCGTAACTTACGTTGACGGATCGATAAAGTAACAAATATCTTAGATATTTGTATTAGTTTAATCGAAAGAATGAAAATATCTAAAGTGAGTGGAAAAAGATGACATGGGGCGTGTGACTCATGCCAAAGTCGAGTTTCGGGTTTGTTTCGGGATTTACGATGACTCGGGAATAGTTAAATGATGTTCGGGATTAAACCGTAAAAGTTATTCTTTAATTCCGAATAAATTCAAAATAATTATATTAAATTATCATAAATTCAAATAAATCTTAATAAAAATAAATTAAATTTATTATTTTTCAAAATAAAATTTCGGTCTTTAAAATTACGAGGTGAGTCGGGAAAAGTCAACGAAAGTCAAAGTCGACTTAAAAGTCAAGAAAAGTCAAAGATGACTTAAAAGTCAAGAAAAGTTAATGACGACTTAAAAGTCAAGAAAAGTCAATGACGACTTAAAAAGTCAAGAAAAGTCAAAGACGACTTAAAAGTCAAGAAAAGTCAAAGATGACTTTAAAACGGGATTCTCATGAAATCTCGCAGAAATTCCAAATACGAACTCGGAATTTCCAAATACGACTCGGAACAATAAATTCTATTTTAAAACTTAACTTTGCTGAAAAGTATCCGTAAAATATTTTTACTAGAAAAATAGGGTACTTTTCGGGTTGTTACACTGACAGTTTGGCATCCTTAGACGGGCCATGGTCATCGGCAATGTTATCCCACATCTGGTGCATTTTGCCCCTTGGGCATCTAATGTCTACCGGTTGCTTGGTGATTTTTAGGATTTGACGGATTTCGGAAGTTGGGGCCTCATGCCAAGTTTGGTTCAATCGGAATCGGTAGGCTTTCTCCGCACCTTCGGGCACATCCAACTCCGACAAGGTTGCTAGAAATTCGTATGCAAAACTCCTATAGGTGTAATCCCAGGAGTTTTGCTCGAGATAAGCCTCTAGCCCTACTTTAGCTAGCATGTCCCTTGTCAAGTCGAACATGCCTAAGGCATGGAGGGTGGTTGGGCAAAAGAATTTGGTTGCTACAAGAAGGTGAGTGGATATTTGATCCCAAATTTTCTTATGTTGAGCTTGCATCCTCTCATAGCCCATGAACACCGTTTCAACCTCGGTGTCGGGCTCACTCACCGCGGCCCTCTTATTTTTTTCCTTGCCAAACAACTTAGAGATCTTTGGTGCCATATCTGCAAAATGTAACAAACAACACACTACAACAATAACAAGCAATCACTCGAAAATTTTTTTTCACTCAAGCAATTCAACAAACACTTGGTGAGCAACACTTTCTACACCTCAAAAAGCTAGTGTTTGTTGAATTTCTTTACCTTACTCAGAAAACTTTATCCAATCCTAACTACACAATCAAGCAAGGGGAAAGGGGAACTCAACCTAAGACTAAAGCTAGCCTAATTCGAGCAAAAACTTGAAGGATAATGAAAAAGTCGAGTATGAAGTTATACCTTTGCTTTTCCACAAGATTCAAGCTCCTTGATGATTAGAATAGGTAGGAATTCGACAAGTAGCCTTAAAAACCCAACTAAAGACCCGAAAAAACGAATTTGAGGGAAAAAATCTAGGTTTTTTTAAGACGGATTTTCTGAGTTTTAGGGTGAGTGAGATTGATTTTGGGGTTATTGAGTGTAGAAAAATGATTAGGATGAAGATTGGGATTGATTTTGATGAAGGTTTTGGAAGATTTGAGTGAGAAAGATGGATTTTTGAGGGATTGGGGGTTGTTTGGGTGTGTTTGTCGTGAAAAACAAAGAAGGGTGATGGGGTTTGTGTTTTATGAAGAACACGGGCAAAGGCTAAAGCATAAAACGAAATCTGCGCTCGACGCAGGCTGCGTCCTACGACGCAGGCTGCGTCGTCACGACGCAGGCTGCGTCGTCACGACGCAGGCTGCGTCGTCACGACGCAGGCTGCGTCCTACGACGCAGGCTGCGTCCTTCACTGCCGGATGGTTCTTGCTTTTTCACTTAGCAAAATTTTTGCTAAGTGATCCAAACACCTCCATACTTGCAAATTCACTTCAATGGTCCATAATAACCTCCAATATCTAAATTCCATCGATTCCCGAACTTTTTATCCGTGGCACGCATCCCGAGGCGGCCAAAAACTCGCAAAACTTCACAAAACCGTTAGTAACTTCAAAAAATTTTGTTTGATGCAATGTCTAACTAACTTAAAACAACTTAAATGCTAAGATTTAACAAAGAAACTTCAAAGAAATATTCACAAGGATAGAGTATGTACATGTTTTGCCGTTTATTTAGAGTCGATGGCTCGACTTAGCTATTTCAAGCTTTTCAACTTTGATAAATGGGGTCTTCAAGCAAGACCTCTTCTTCCCCCTCCCGGGCACATCCTTGGAAGTAGTGCTTGAGACGGTGGCCATTCACTTTGAGGAGCTTTCCATCCCCGGGCCCCTCCACTTCAATAGCCCCATGAGTAAACACTTTCTTGACGGTGTAAGGTCCAAACCATCTTGACCTCAACTTGCCCGGAAAGAGCTTAAACCGGTTTTGGAACACAAGAACTTTATCACCTTCCTTGAAAACTCTACGGTTTATCATCCCATCATGCCATCTTCTTGTTTTCTCTTTGTAGATGGAAGAGTTTTCATAAGCATCTTGGCGAATTTCTTCAAGTTCTTGTAATTGAAGCTTCCGGTGCATACCGCTCTCATCTTGGTTTTGATTGAAAGATTTGATAGCCCAATAGGCTTTGTGCTCAACCTCCACGGGGAGGTGGCAATCCTTGCTATAGATGAGACGGAATGGGGACATGCCAATGGGGGTTTTGAAAGCGGTCCTATATGCCCACAATGCATCAACTAGCCTCTTACTCCAATCCTTTCTATCCGGATTCACCGTCTTTTCAAGTATTCCTTTAATTTCACGGTTTGAGAGTTCGGCTTGCCCGTTTGTTTGTGGGTGGTAGGCCGTGGAAATTTTATGATTCACCCCATACCTCTTGAGAAGGCCTCCAATCACCTTGTTGCAAAAATGGGTCCCCCTATCACTAATGATAGCCCTTGGAAAGCCAAACCGAGAGAATATGTTTTCTTGAATGAAAATGGCTACTACCTTGGCATCATCGGTGCGGGTAGGAATTGCTTCAACCCATTTTGATACATAGTCCACCGCTAAGAGGATGTACAAATAACCACCGGAATTTGGAAAAGGGCCCATAAAATCAATTCCCCACACATCAAAGATCTCACAATATAGAAGAGGTTGTTGTGGCATCTCATTCCTCTTTGTCAAATTCCCCACCCTTTGACATCGGTCACAAGTTTTTACAAATTTGTGGGCATCTTTTGAAAAGACTTGGCCAAAAGAAACCGCATTCAAGCACTTTTCTAGCGGTTCTTTGTGGCCCAAAATGCCCTCCACAAGCATAGTCATGACAATGATGTAGGATGGAAGGAATTTCACTCTCGGGCACACATCTTCTCACAAGTTGATCTTGGCAAAATTTCCACAAGTAAGGATCATCCCAAGTATAGTATTTGGCATCGGACTTGACCTTGCTCTTTTGATGAGAAGAGAAATGGCTTGGAAGCCGCTTTGTCACCAAATAGTTGACCATGGTAGCATACCATGGCTCTTCCACTTGTATAGCATAAAGTGACTCATGAGGGAGACCTCCTTCAACCTCCTCAAGAGGGCATGATGGTCTTCCTTCATGGTTTAGCCGGCTCAAATGATCCGCCACCACATTCTTCACCCCTTTCTTGTCTTTTATTTCCACATCAAACTCACTTAGAAGAAGAATCCATCTCAACAACCTTGGCTTTGGCATCCTTCTTTGCCACAAGGTATCTAATGGCGGCATGATCGGTGTAGATGATCACCTTTGTGCCCAAGAGATAAGATCGGAATTTTTCTAGAGCATAAATCACACCAAGGAATTCCTTCTCCGTCGTGGAATAGTTCTTTTGAGCATCATTCAAGAGGGTAGAAGCATATTGGATCACATGGGGTCCCTTGTCACTCTTTTGACCCAAAACCACTCCCAATGCATAGTCACTTGCATCGGTCATGATTTCAAATGGAAGATCCCATCGTGGTGCTTGAATAATTGGTGCGGTGACCAATCTCTCCTTCAAGTCATTGAATGCTTTCCTACATTTGTCATCAAAAACAAATTCCGCTTCTTTGTGCAAAAGCTTGCATAAAGGGTTAGCAATCTTGGAAAAATCCTTAATAAATCTCCGGTAGAAACCGGCATGTCCTAGAAAAGACCTAATGTCTCGGGTGTTAGAGGGATAAGGTAGGGTTTTGATAATGTCAACCTTAGCCTTATCCACCTCAACCCCCCTTTCCGACACTACATGTCCCAAAACGATGCCACTAGTCACCATGAAATGACATTTTTCGGAGTTTAAAATGAGGTGAGACTCTTGGCATCGCTCTAAGACAAGAGCAAGGTGTTTTAGACATGCATCATAGGAGTCCCCATGGACGGTGAAATCGTCCATGAATACTTCTATGATTCGTTCTACATAGTCGGAGAAAATACTCAACATGCACCGTTGAAAAGTTCCCGGAGCATTGCACAAACCAAAGGGCATACGACGATAGGCAAATGTACCAAATGGGCATGTGAATGTGGTCTTGACTTGGTCCTCGGGTGCGATTGGGATTTGAAAATACCCCGAGTAACCGTCAAGGAAACAATAGAAAGCTTTCCCCGCTAATCTTTCTAACATTTGATCAATAAATGGTAGCGGGAAATGGTCTTTCAATGTTACCGCATTCAAGCGGCGGTAGTCAATACACACTCTCCAACCGGTTTGTGGTCGGGTAGAGACCAAGTCTCCTTGTGCATTCTTGACTACCGTCACTCCTCCCTTTTTGGGTACGACTTGAGTTGGGCTAACCCAACGAGAGTCGGAAATAGGGAAAATGATACCCATTTGCAATAGCTTAATTACCTCTTCTTGCACTACCTCCGCCATGGGTGGATTGAGCCTCCTTTGGGGTTGTCAGACCGGTTTGGCATCCACTTCAAGTCGTATCTTGTGCATGCAAGTCACCGGGCTTATCCTTTTCAGGTCCGCTATGCTCCACCCAAATGTTTCCTTATGCTTTTCAAGTAGTGATACCAATTTGCCTTCTTGGTCCTCGGTGAGTGTGCTTGAAATGATAAGTGGTAAGGTGTTCTTGTCCCCTAGAAAGATGTACTTTAATTGGCTTGGGAGGGTTTTCAACTCGACCTTATGAGGTTGGATAATGGAAGGGAGGGGCTTGCGGAGTGGAATACTCAAAGCAAACAACTCGGACAAGTTAGCCAGTGCAGGACGCAGGCTGCGCGTGACGCAGGCTGCGTCGTGACGCAGGCTGCGTCGTGTGACGCAGGCTGCGTCGTGTGACGCAGGCTGCGTCGTGTGACGCAGGCTGCGTCGAGCACTGCCTTGCCCTGTTTTCAGCATCTCTATGACGTTGAGCTCCTCATATGTTTCTATTGGCTCTTCCTTCTCCAATTCTTCAAGACATTCCTGCACATCAAAGGCCAACAACAAGCGCAAACCTTCCTCTTCCATGGGATTAGTTAAAGCTACCTCGAGTGGGTCTCTATCACAAAGTTTATACATTTGATTCACTAATGGCTCAAAGATATCCAAGAAAAAACAAGATTGATGGTCACTCGGGTGCCTCATGGAGTCATATATATTGTAAGTTAATCTTTTTCCTTCAAACTCCATAGTCAAGCACCCGTTTGAAACATCGATCTTGGTATTTGAAGTTTTCATAAACGGCCTACCAAGAAGGAGAGGGGTGGCACTAGAGCTAGATTCCATATCTAAGACGTAGAAATCCGCCGGAAAGACAAGATTATCGACTTCCACTAGTACATCCTCTACCATGCCCTTGGGGTAAACACTAGACCTATCGGCAAGTTGAATGACTACCCCGGTCTTAGACAAAGGTCCTAAACCTAGGGTCTCATAAATAGATAAAGGCATGACGTTTATAGAAGCCCCAAGGTCTAGCATGGCACGTTTAAAACTTTTCCCCCCAATAGTGCAAGGAATAGTGAACATGCCCGGGTCTCCACATTTCTTTGGTAAATTTTGTTTGAAAATGGCCGACACATGTTCACTCACCCTAACCTTATGGGTTCCCTTCTTTGGATTTCTCCTAGGTGTGCAAAGTTCTTTCAAAAACTTTGCATACCTAGGGACACTATTCAACAAGTTAAGAAGAGGAATATTAACCTCACATTTCCGGAAAGTCTCATATAAGTCATTCTCCTTGGCATATTTCCTTGTGCTTATCAAAGCACTAGGAAATGGGACTTCCGGTATGTACTCTTCCACTTCCTCATCTTCAATAGTATCCTTGCCCTTCCTTGAATTTTCTCCCTTTGGGTCCATGATTTTGGATGCCCCTTTTTCATTTCTCAATATCTCTTCTTGACCAACCACCAATTCTCCTTGGTCTTCAATCTCAATGGTTTCCATCTCAATATTCTTCATCTTTTCCTTTCCTTTACCAAGGGGGTTTACTTCCAACTCTTTGCCTCCCCTCAATGTCATGGCACTAGCATTTTCCCTTGGTGGGGGAATGGTTTGAGATGGGAATCTTGTGGAGCTTGAGGCTTGGGATTTTGACAAATTTGAGGCCATTTGGGATAGTTGGGTTTCCAAGTTGTTCACCCTAAGGTTGTTAGCCTCCCTATCCTTCCTTGCTTCCTCTCTATCCCTCCTTGCCTCCTCCCTATCCTTCTCTTGATTGGCAAGAAGTGTTTGCAAGATGTCACTCAAGTTCCCTTGAGAAGAAGAATTCCCTTGATTTGGATTTTGGTTTGGTTGTCTTTGGGATTGAGAATTACTTGGAAAATTTGAGTTGTTGGGTCTTGGGTTGTTGAAATTTCTTTGGGGATTTTGGTTGAAATTGAGTTTCGGTTTTGGGTTGGATTTTGGGCTCTCAAGTGGTTGAATTGGCCATTTTCAAAACTCTTTGATTGTCTCCTCCCCACCCCAAAAGATCACGATTTCCCACTTGGTTATACATTCCTCCACCACTTGGGTTTCTAGCATTGTAGTTCCCATACCCCATAGCATTGACACTCTCCATGGTGGCTCCTTGCTCAATCATGATGTAACAAGTATTTGTAGCATGGTCACCTCCACAATAAGAACATTCAAGCGGTTCGGGGTGTTGAGAAAATGTATTACCTTTGTTGACAACCAAGTTGGATACCAAGCTCTTGAGTTCACCCATCTCTTGCATGAGTTTGTGATTTTGAGAGGCATGAGAATCTTCCATGGAAGAAACATTTCTAGAGCTTCCTCCCCTTTCATTCTTCCTCCCGTAGCTTCTTGTTTTCATAGCCAACTTCTCAATAATGTTGTTGGCCTCGGCCACATTAAGTGTATCAATACCACCTCCGGTGGCGGCTATAATCATCCGTTGGTCATTTTGGCATAATCCTTCATTGAAAGCCGTCAATAGAACATCCCCCGACATTCCATGATAAGGGCACCTTGCCACGAGGCTTTTGAATCGCTCCCAATAGTCATAGAGAGTTTCCCCCATGTCTTGCTCAATGGTAGTGATGAGCTTCTTTGAGTGGTTATGCCTCGAATCCGGGTAATATTTCTCAAGAAATTTCTTCTTCAAACCCACCCAAGTATTGACGGAATGGGCCGGAAGACAAAATAACCATTCCTTAGCGGCATCTTGTAGAGAGAATTGAAATGCCCTAAGTTTAAATTTGTCTTCGGTCACTCCTTGAGGAATGGCCCCTTGGCATATCATGTGAAATTCGGTCAAGTGCCTATTGGGATCATTCCCCACCATTCCATGAAATCTTGGCAAATTATGAACAAAAAACCCCTTTAGCTCGAAATTTACATCCCCCATGGGAGGGTATGCGATACACAACGGTTGCTCTTCATAGTTCCTTGCCTGGATCTCACCAATAGTTCTATTATCTTCCATTTCGGGTGGGTAGATGATGTTCAAGGGTGGCGGTCTCCTAGGTGGTGATCTAGGTGGTGACACAAACACTTGTTCTTGTGGTTCTTGAAAAATATTGTTCTCAAACTCCTCTTCACTAGGCTCCCTCCAAAAGGGTCTCCTATAGAGGGGGTTCGAAAACAACCAATTGGAAATGCTACTAGAAGCCGGGTCAATGTCTTGATCACCAAGTCCCTCTTGTGACCTAGGCATAAACTCTAAAACACTTCAACAACACAATTAGTAACTTCAACACCAAGTAACCTAAAAACAATACAAAAGGAAATATTTGAAAAATAATCTAGACAAAGTATGACACTAACAAGAGTTCAATTTGATATTTAGCTCTGTTGCCTTCCCCGGCAATGGCGCCAAATTTGACGTGCTTGTTTTCGGGGTCGTTAATTTCGGAAACTAGCTATGCCAAATAACAATTTATAAAACCAAATCTAGGCTCAAACTAACCTAAGTAAAGGGTAGTAAGGGTAAGACAAGGATCGAACCCAAGAGAAGGCGATGAATGCTAATAATCTAATCTAGACTCTTGCTAAAAACTGATTAAACAAATTAATTAATCTAAACACAAATTAAATACTAATTGAAACAAAGACTAGAATTACTTACAAACTATGATATTCACAATGGTAAACATGTAGATAACAAATAGGGAGAAATGATTGTCAATCCTATAATCACCAATAACAACTAAATAATCAAAGATTCAAATAAGGGAAAACATCTTAGTGCAATTATCCCAAGTTCCCCCATAATTTAACAAAGTAAAGATCCCTCCTTTCCTCCCTTCTCTAATTATCTATTGCAAAAACTTCTAAGAACTAGCCACCATGAATTAAACCATCCATAAATGACCCAATACAACTAAACCTATACTTATTAAATCATAAGCATAAATAAAGATGCAAGCTTTAAGCACCAAACCAAAGAAGCATGCTAGAATCATGAACTAAAACATTAAACCATGTTCTAAATACATGATAATCCAAAATCCACTCAAAAGATTCTAACTTTTAAACCAAAGTTACAATCTTTCAAGTTGCTTCAACAAATATCAAGACAAATCAACCAAATTTATCAAGACAAAGCAATTAAATCAAACAAACAATTACTAAGATGGTTAGTCCTAACAACAATTCATTCAACAAAGAAAATCAACAAAGGAAGATGGAATTAAATAGAGAAGGAAGGATTAAAAAGTCTTACAATGCTAAAAGGGAAGAACTTGTTCAAATTACACTAAGCAAAAGAAGATTAGCTACCCATAGTCTTCTTAATACAACCAATTTCTAAGCAAAAACCCATTACAAAAACCAAACTTGAAGAACAAAAAGAGAGAAATGCTAAGGAAAATATGATGTTGTATGTTGAATGCTTGATGCCCTTGCCTCTCTTCAGAAATCTTCTTTTATACCCTTGGTCCGCAAACCTAGGGGCCTTGAAAGGTGGGCTTCCAAAAGACAAGACGAGAAAATGAGAAAAAACCCGTGCTGAGAGATGACGCAGGCTGCGCCGTGCTGACGCAGGCTGCGTCCTACGACGCAGGCTACGTCGAGCACTGCCGAATTTTTGCCTTGTTTTTCTTCTTGACTTTCGTTGACCCCATGGATATTGACCCCGCCTTGACTTCCATTGACCCATTGGGCTTGGTCTTCAAACCTTGATGATTCCTTGCTAGCCCACTTCAAGTTCCGGGTTTTTGGGTCTCGGGTTTTCGGGTTTGACTTTTATTGACTTTACGGAATTTAACTCTCAAAATTGACTTAAAGTACTAAATACTATCATTATTACAAAAACTAAAATTAACATAAAATAAAACTAATGACCCGTAAAAAGTAGAGCGAAAGACTCTAAAAACTAGTACTAAACACGACAATATTTGACGTTGTCAATAACCGGCTTCAAGCAAAGGGATGAAGAGTCACTCTATGATGCTTGGGACCGATTCAAGGAGATCATTCAGTCTTGCCCTCACCATGGTTTGAGTGAGTGGTTCTTGGTACAACAATTTTGGAATGGACTTTATGAAGATGCTAGAGGGATCTTGAATATGGGATCAAATGGAAGGTTCACGGAAGTAGATGATGCTCAAACTTGGGCACGAATAGAGGAGATGGCGGCCAATAATTCACAATTTAGTAGGCCAAGGCAAACTCCTAAGGGAAAGCATGAGGTGAGCTCCGTCACCCAAATGGGAGCCGACTTTGGAGCTCAACTTAGCTCTTATATGGAAGAAATGAACCTCAAAATGGACCAACAAACGGCTCTATTCCAACAAGCTCAAAGCTCATTAACTCAACCACCTATGCAACAAGTGAATGCCATGGTGATGGCACCAAGCTTACCTCAAGGGGTTTGTGAATGTTGTGGAACATTTGGTCATGATTCTCAAGATTGTAGAGGATCCGTGGAACAAGTGAATGCCTTTCAATCTTATAAGCAAGGAACTCCCTACTCCAACTTTTACAATGAGAACACAAAGAACCACCCAAATCTCTCATATAAAAGCCAAAATGTTCAAAACCCTCAACCACAAACATATGTTGCCCCACCCATGAGAAACAATCAACAAAACTTTCAAAGACAACAATACAATCAAAACCAACTGTAACAACCCGAAAAGTACCCAAATTTTTCTAGTAAAAATATTTACTAACACTTTTCAGCAGACTTAAGTTTTTAAAATGGAAATTTTTGTTCCAAGTCGTATTTCGAAATTCCGAGTTCGTATTTGGAATTTTTGAGAGATTTCATGAAAAGACCGTTTTTAGTCATCTTTGACTTTTCTTGACTTTTAAGTCGTCTTTGCCTTTTTCTTGACTTTTTAAAGTCGTCATTGACTTTTCTTGACTTTTAAGTCGTCATAAACTTTTCTTAACTTTTTAGTCATCTTTGACTTTTCTTGACTTTTAAGTCCCGACTCGACT
>JAIUZE010047401.1:0-12215 GCA_022085475.1 Heliosperma pusillum | reverse complement strand
TTTTGCGTAATTCTCGTTAACTGATCGATAAAGTGAAATAATATCTAGATATTATGATATTTTAATCAAAAGAAATGAAAATATCAAGGTCTATTAGAGGAGAGGAAAGGAGAGGAGAGCCGTGTGGTACATGATGAAATCGAGTCTGATTTTTCTCGATTTGCGTAATCTCCGTTGACGGATCGATATAAGTAACAAATATCTTAAGATATTTGATAGTTTAACGAAGAAAATTTTAAATATCCCAATGTGATTGGCGAAAAACGATGACATGGCCGCGTGACTCATGCCAAAGTCGAGTTTCGAATTTGTTACGGGATTTATGATGAGTCGGGAATAGTTAAATGAGGTTCGGTTAAAAACCGTAAAAGTTATTCTTTAAATTCCGAATAATTTCAAAATAATTATATTAAATTATGATAAATCTTAATAAATCTAAATAAAAATAAATCAAAAATATTATTTTTTTAAATATAATTTCGGTCTTCATACTTATGAGACGAGTCGGGAAAAGTCAACGGAAGTCAAAGTTGACTGAAAAGTCGAGAAAAGTCGAAGATGACTTAAAAGTCAAGAAAAAGTTTATGACGACTTAAAAGTCAAGAAAAGTCGATGACGACTTTTAAAAAGTCAAGGAAAGTCAAAGACGACTTAAAAGTCAAGAAAAGTCAAAATTGACTAAAAACGGTCTTTTCACGAAATCTCTCAGAAATTCCAAATACGAACGCGGAATTTCAAAATAAGACTCAGAACAAAAAATTTCTATTTTAAAAACTTAAGTTCTACTGAAAAGTGTTAGTAAATATTTATACTAGAAAAATCGGGTACTTTTCGGGTTGTTACAATCACCCCTCCTTTTAAAAAGTTTCGCCCTCGAAACTTAGAAGAAGGAACGTAACATATATGTAGGTCTATTTCAAAACTGCTAAAAATATACTTGTAATAAAAATATAGGATCTTATCAATGGAACGGAAAGTTCTCGTCGGCCGTTAAGAACATCGACGTCCCAAGTCAAAGACTTTAAAAGGTACATTTTCGCATCAATAAATGAGAAAACTAGTTATCGAACGTCTCCAATAACGAGTCTCAACATTCCTTGACGGTAAAATACTTGAAATCATAAAATATTTCCAAAAGCTTTTAGTTCGGTAATAATCCTACTATCTATGCCTAAAATTTCTAACTAAAACTTATAGTAATCTATCTATAAGAAGTGATATTTGATAGAAGGAACGAAATATTCGAAAATAAATCGAATAGAAATAGGAAAGGAAGAAGTAAATTTACCTCAAGCAAAGAGTTCGGGATATTTAGCTAACATTTTAGCTTCGGGTTCCCAAGTTTCTGATTCGACGTTTCCACAACGCCAAAGGATACGAACTAAGGGTACCACCTTGTTTCGGAGTTGTTTGTTAGCCCTTTCAAGTATACGAATCGGCCTTTCTTCCAAAGCCAAATTAGGTTCCAAGTCCAACACTTCTTCTTGAATAATATGACTCGGCTCACTGATATACTTCTTCAATTGCGAAACATGGAACACATCATGAACTTTACTCAAGTTCGGAGGTAATTCCAAACGATAAGCAACAGGACCAACTCTTTTAAGCACTCGAAACGGTCCAATATATTTAGGACTCAACTTCCCTTTCACTCCAAACCGTTTCACTCCCTTCATAGGTGACACTTTAAGGAATACACGGTCATCCACATCAACTTCAAGCGGTCGTCGACGAACATCGGCATAGGATTTCTGTCTATCTTGAGCGGCTTTCATTCGTTCACGAATGACTTGAACTTGATCGATCGTTTCAGTCACAATGTCGGGACTCAACATATGATCATCTTGTACTTGATCCCAACAAACAGGACTACGGCATTTCCTACCGTATAAAGCCTCGTATGGTGACATCTTGATAGAAGCATGATAACTGTTGTTATAAGAAAATTCCACCAAAGGCAAACACTTCTCCCAAGAATCATGAAAGTCCAAAGCACAAGCACGAAGAAGATCTTCCAAAGTCTGGATCGTCCTCTCGGTCTGACCATCAGTAGCGGCATGAAATGCTGTGCTCATTAACAATTTACTACCCATGGCTTCTTGTAAGGCTGTCCAGAATCGGGAACAGAATCTCGGATCACGATCTGAAACTATATCTTTAGGCACTCCATGGTAGCGTACTAGCTCTCTCACATATGCATCAGCTAAGACATCTATCCTCGAAGTTTCTTTGATAGGTATGAATCTGGCACACTTCGTCAGACGGTCTACAATAACCCAGATGGCATTCTGTCCACTAGAAGTAGTAGGTAAAGCCATCACGAAGTCCATAGAAATAGACTCCCATTTCCAAAGAGGAATTTCCAAAGGTTGCAGCAAACCTCCGGGTCTTTGATGTTCAATCTTACCTTTTGACAAGTAAGACATTTACTAACATACTCCTTTACTTCAATCTTCATCCTAGGCCACCAAAACTGTGGTCTCAAATCTTTATACATTTTGTCACCGCCAGGATGAATAGAATAAGGAGAAAGGTGAGCTTCATCAAGTCTTCTCTTTCTCAACTCGGCACTTCTCGGAACATACATTCTACCATGGTAACGAAGGTAGCCATCATTATCCACCACACAATCCTTAGCTTGCCCAAGTGATATTTTTGCTCGAATGGCGATAAAAGTAGCATCCTCCGGTAAACATGTACGAATCTCTCGATAAAAATCAGGTTCCGCGGTCAAAGCACCAAGATAATCAAATCCTTTCCCAACGAACTGTATCTGAAGCTTCTGAAACTCGGTTACCAGTTCATCGGGTAAAGTACCAAGGGCATTTAATGAATGACTAGTCTTTCTACTCAAAGCATCTGCCACGACATTTGCTTTTCCCTCGTGATAAATCAACTCAGCATCATAATCATTCACCAACTCTAACCATCTTCTCTGCCTCATGTTCAACTCTTTCTGAGTAAAAATGCACCTCAAACTCTTATGATCGGTGTAGATTCGGCAATGCACTCCAATAAGATAATGTCTCCAAGTTTTCAAGGCATGTACTACAGCTGCTAACTCAAGATCATGAGTCGGGTAATTCACTTCATGAACCCTGAGTTGTCGAGAAGCATAAGCAATGACTTTTCTATTCTGCATCAAGACACATCCCAAACCATGCTTTGAAGCATCACAATATACATCATAATCAGCTTCATCATCTGGTAAAGTTAAAACCGGTGCGGTAGTCAATCTCTTCTTTAATTCCAAGAAGGCAATTTCACATTCATCGGTCCAAATATACTTTGCTTCCTTCTTTAGCAATTGAGTCATCGGTCTTGCTAATTTAGAGAAATCTTTCACAAACCGACGATAATAACCCGCTAAACCAAGGAAACTCCGAATCTCGGACACATTTTTCGGACTTTTCCAATCCATAACTGCCTCAATTTTAGCTGGATCGACCATAACACCGTCTTTGGAAATGACATGACCAAGGAAAGATACCTCGGGCAACCAGAATTCACATTTGGAGAACTTAGCATACCACTTTTGGCGTCGAAGAACACCCAAAATGGTTCGAAGGTGATCAGCATGTTCTTCCTTAGATTTTGAAAAGATCAGAATGTCATCAATAAATACCCCCACACATTTATCAAGATACTCCCGGAAGGTACGATTCATCTGATCCATGAATATAGCTGGAGCGTTAGTCAAACCGAATGGCATCACATTGAATTCGAAATGACCATACCTCGAGCTGAAAGCAGTCTTCGGAATATCTGCTTCTCGAACGGGAATCTGATGATAACCCGATCTAAGATCAATCTTGGAAAAAATAGAAGCACCCCGTAACTGGTCAAAAAGATCATTAATACGAGGAAGAGGATATTTGTTTTTGATGGTAACACGGTTCAATTCACGGTAATCAATGCACATCCGCATAGAACCATCTTTCTTCTTGACAAATAGTACGGGCGCACCCCAAGGAGAAGCACTAGGCCTTATAAAGCCTTTCTCAATCAAGTCATCAAGTTGGATTCTCAACTCTTTCAACTCGGAAGGCGCCATACGATAAGGAGCTTTGGCAATTGGTCCAGTTCCAGGAACTAGATCAATAGAGAATTCAACATCCCTTTCAGGAGCAATCCCGGGTAATTCATCGTGAAATACATCGGGAAATTCTCGAACAATAGGAACATCCTTCAAAGAAGGAAGAGAAGAAGCAGAAGTAGTCACTACACATAGAAATGCTTGATGACCCTTCTTCAAAACGTTCAACATTTTCATAGCGGAAATTAACTTCACACTAGCTTGCTTTCTAACTCCTTGATAAGAAACACGAGCACCCAAAGGACTTTTAAGGATAATTTTCTGGTCACGGCATTCAAATCGAGCATAATAAGTAGATAACCAATCCATGCCCAGAATAATATCAAACTCTTCAAGAGGAAACCGTAGAAGATTATCCGGAAAAATAGATCCATTTATGGATATTGGAATGTCGGAATGAAGATAAGAACATGAAAATACTTCTCCGGATGTAACGATATAGGAGTAGTTTCTCCTACTGAAGCTTTAAGCGGTAACTTATCGGATAGTCTCATGGAAATAAAAGATAAAGAAGCTCCCGTGTCAAATAAAATTAACACTGTAAATCATAAATCGAGAATCATACCCCGTCACAAGAATGTCGGTTGGGGCAATCCCGCCTCAGCACGGCTCATAATAAAAATACGACCCTTAGGTCTCCCAGAAATACCCGGTGTAGAAACCGTACCCTTCCTCTCAGGACATACATTCGCCTTGTGCCCTGGCTTCTGACAAATAAAGCATACAAACGGCTTGTTGAAGCAACCAACACCAGGGTGAATAGGCATCTTGCATGTAAAGCAGACACGACCTTTGAGGTCGTTGTTGTTACTCGGCACAAATGGACGGTTTCTCTGGTTTGCCGGTCCATTCTGAAAGTTTCTCCTCTTGTTTGGAAAAGAGGGAGAAAAAGAAGGTCGGGAGGAAGGATATAAAGGTCTCTTGCCATAAGAATTAGGAGCAATATAAGAAGCACGAGCTTCCTCGGCAATCTCCCGGATAGAACTCTCCGCCCAAATGGCATCATTATAAATCGAGACAAAGGAAGTAGAACCTCTACTGATCTTCCCCTTTATCTGGGGAGAAAGCTTTCCCAGATAAAAGAAAGCCTTGTCTTCCTCTACCCTAATAAGACGAGTGGCATAATGAGCCAACTCATTGAACCTGTTAGTAAACTCCTGAACAGAAAGAAGTCCTTGTTTAAAATCCATGAACTCCTTCAACTTTTGTTGTCTCAACTCATCGGGATAAAACCTCGCTTCCAAGAGCTCACGGAAACGAGCCCACCCAAAATTAGGCTCCAACTTAGCGGTAGGACCAGAAAGGGTCCACCACTGATCTGCCTCCTTCTCTAAAAAGTGAGAAGCAAGTCGGACTTTGTCCTCTTCAAGGACATCATAAAGAGAGAAACTCTTTTCCATTTCCCGTAACCACACAGAAAGCTTAACGGGATCAACTTCGCCATCATAGGTTTTGGCTTGGCTCCTCGATAGCTGTGAAGCAACCCACGTATAACTCCCGTGTCTCTCACGATCAGGAACAGGAGTAGGAATCGGATTAGCCTGCTGGTTTTGCTGGTTTTGCTGGTTTTGGATAATTACGGTAAGAGCTGCTAAAATAGTGTTGTCAATCCTCGGAGGCATCTTGCAAAAGGAAAACACAGATTAGTACTTATCATTTAGCAAGAACAAAGAGACTACAACATAAATCCTAATCTACCCATCTTACCCTTCTATCTCACGGTTTATTATTTTATTAAGGTCAAGTTATTTATGCAAGGGTACACAAACTTGCGTCGGGAGCAAAATAGCTCTGATACCAACTGTGACACCCTCAAATTTGCGGAAAGAAAAAAAAAATATAAATACATAAAGAAGGTGTCATAAATAAAAAGGGTCATTACAAAACGGAAATAATATTATACAATAAAAAGTATTTGAAACGGGAGACATATCTCCCGTATAAATACAGAAATAAAAGAGTGTATAATGATATACAATCTAAGAACCGAATATAGGTCCAAGGTAATACTTCGCTCGCTAGCTCGTCAATGTACCCAATGTATGCATTCACCACCTGTTCGACCGCATTAAATATAAACACGGAAGCCACAGTCAGTGGGGAGTAACTCCGAGTCCTCCCAGCCACGAAATGTCGATTTTAATGAAACATGAATAACATAAAAGCAATGTATATGGAAAATACAAAACTTAAACATATATGATATGCTTTTCATGTTATGAAACAGATAACTAACAAATAACCTAGCATGTGAAAGCTATCATGTGAAACCGATAATCAACTATGACTCGAGGTAGGGAAGCTGGTATGCTAGCTCAGAGGTTCCTCTCAGAAACATGGCCATGATACACTCAAACCCTAATCAACACGTAATCATGTGAATCAGTTAACAACCGGTAATCCAAACTCTATCAATCCTAGCCGGCTTGCATCTCACCTTCTAGAACTCAGAGAATCATACAAACATGAAAGACCAATACCTCTACAAACAGGCATAAGTTCTTAGGACAGTCAATAGTCGACTTCTGTAACTCGAGGCTATACCACAAGGTAGGAAAACATCCTAGTCCTAGACTGATCAGACCTAGCGACAACAGCTATTCCGTTCCCCGTCCCATGACATACCCGTCTATGAGAAACTCTACTAGGCGACCCCCTAAGCAGAGATGGCTAGTACTTAAGCTGACTCCAGTCCCAAAACGGATCAGGCAGCCATGCCCCGACTTGGAGATAAGCCCCCCAGGCCGTGACACAAAAGCTATCAAGCTGTGAACTATATACTCGTTAAAGATAGTACGTGCCTATCAATGTCATGGTCCAAGCTACTCATTTAGAATTAGAATGGTCAAGACGCCATATCCTCATAATTCTCTATGGTTACTTAGTCAACACGACACCAACCATATAATAAAACAGTCACGGGAAAAACATCCTATCATGTGACTAAGTGCATATCAATAATAATCAAATATCATATCGCCTCATATCTACTACGAGTCTGTCCTAATTCAGTATGTAAAAATACAACTTTACTTGAAGACAGATCCCCGACCCGAGTCCCGCGACGGGTCATCAGTCAAATCGGGCTGACTAGATCTTAGTTTGACCAAACCCGTTGGATCAAACCGGCTAGAAACAGAGTCTTTACCACATAGACTAAGACATAAAAATCAACATATTCATTACATGTTATTTTATTAAAACTTCTAACATGTGAATTATTAAATCTTACGTAAACCCCCGCTTGACTTAAAGGATATCAAATTAAACTACGATCTTGTCTTATAATTTCTAACATGTGAGAAATAATAATTTTATGAAAAATACTTTTAATTTAATAATTTACTTATTAACATTTCCCACTTGCTAAATATTACAAAACACGATAAAAATGACGATAACTCAAAAACCGTCACGAGTCCCAAGGTGGGACCCACGGGCTGAATTGGGCCGGACCCACATGGGCCTGTTTTGGGCCTCACGGCCTGATTTGGGCTCAAAGGGCTGTTTTGATTTAAGTTTTCTAAAACCGATTTCTAATATTTTCCCGCATGCTTAACATAATTAAAACCCGTCAAAACAATAACCAAACAATCAAATATCGACACAACTCCCAGGGACCCCACCCGGACCAAATCCAAACCGGGCTGGACCGGCCTGAACCGGTCTGACCAGGCCTGGACCGGCCGGTTCACAGCCCCAACACGACCCCTTTTCACGGTTCAAACAACCACACTTCCCAATTAATTCTAACATGTTTTAATTAACAACATCCATTTTTAAACATCCAATTTAACCATCCACCATGCAACAATCATCATCATGAAGAAATCATAAAAATATAACAAGGACACCAACATATTCATAAATTCCTACAACATAATAAAATCAACCACTTATCATGTTACTAACTAAAATCATAAAACCATAATCATATGAACAAAAACTAAAGATGAACCAAAAACTAAAGTCAACCAAAGCTATGTAACATTTATCCGTCGAGTAACTCGGAATCGTTACCTTAGCTAGCTAAAATCAAGTAGCACCAAAATAATAAGAACTAAGAACTAAGAAACCCATCTTCTAGTCTTCTCCTAAGATATACGAGTCACCAAACTCGTCTTCAAAATCTTCCCCTATAAAAAGTGACAAGAAAACATTATTAGAACTTAAAATATGATTTTCCATAATTAAAGTCTTGAAAACGATTTTGACGGAATTGAAATAAAACCGTACGGGAAGATGAGGAGCGAAGAGGAGAGTCTAGAAATATAAGTTAGGACGGATTTAATTAAGAAACGAAGATTTTATGACGGTTTTGCTCAAGAACGATGAAGAACAATTGAAGAACGACGAAGAACACGAAGAACGATTAAAGAAAGCGATATTTTGATCTTATTTTGATTTGTTGTAAAGTGAAAAGTTGTTTGTGAGTAAAGTGGAGTGTGTGAGCCGTGAGTTTATAGAGCAAAATAGTGAGTTGGGTTTGAAATTGTTGTTATGGAATCGACCCGGTATAATAATTATATTACCGTACTTAATTAGATATTAAGTTAATTGAATTAAATATCAAGATATTATGTTATTGTAATGAAAAGAAATAAAATATCAAGGCTAAGAGAGGAAGAAAAACCGTGTGGTATGGGTGATATCGGGTCAGTTTTGTAAACGATTTGCGTAATTTTCGTTAACTGATCGATAAAGAAAATAAATATCTAGATATTATTATTAGTTTAATCAAAAGAATTAAAATATCTAATGTGAGTGGAACACGATGACACGCGCGTGTGACTCATGCAAAAGTCGAGTTTCGATTTTGTTTCGCGCTTTACGATGAGTCGGGAATAGTTAAATGACGTTCGTTTAAAACCGTAAACGTTATTCTTTAAATTCCGAATAAATTCAAAATAATTATATTAAATTATGATAAATCTTAATAAATCTAAATAAAAATAAATCAAAATTATTATTTTTTTAAATAAAATTTCGGTCTTCATACTTATGAGACGATCGGAAGTCACCGTAAGTCAAGTTGACTGAAAAGTCGAGAAAAGTCGGAAGATGATTAAAATGTCAAGAAAAGTTTAGGACGACTTAAAGTCAAGAAAAAGTCAATGAACGACTTTAAAAAGTCAAGAAAAGTCAAGACGACTTAAAGTCAAGAAAAGTCAGAAATGATTACGCAAAACGTTCCTTTTCATGGAATCCCTCAAAAATTCCAAATACGAACGCGGAATTTCAAAATAAGACTCGGAACAAAAATTTCTATTTTAAAAACTTAAGTTCTACTGAAAAGTGTTAGTAAATATTTTTACTAGAAAAATTGGGTACTTTTCGGGTTTTTACAATCACCCCTCCTTTTAAAAAGTTTCGTCCTCGAAACTTAGAAGAAGGAACGTAACATATATGTAGGTCTATTTCAAAACTGTTAAAAATATACTTGTAATATAAATATAGGATCTTATCAATGGAACGGAAGGTTCTCGTCGGCCGGTAAGAACATCGACGTCCCAAGTCAAAGACTTAAAAATATACATTTTCGCATCAATAAATGAGAAAACTAGTTATCGAACGTCTCCAATAACAAGTCTCAACACTCCTTGACGGTAAAATACTTGAAGTCATAAAACATTTCTAAAAGCTTTTAATTCAAAAATTCTATAGTAAAAGTAATAACACTACTATCTATACCTAAAACTTCTAACTAAAGCTTCTAATATCCTATCTATACGAGATGACAATTGATAGAATGAACGAAATATTCGAAA
The DNA here is from genome assembly GCA_022085475.1 of Heliosperma pusillum. Lineage (NCBI taxonomy): Eukaryota > Viridiplantae > Streptophyta > Magnoliopsida > Caryophyllales > Caryophyllaceae > Heliosperma > Heliosperma pusillum. The sequence continues at coordinate 2,351 of JAIUZE010047401.1, read as the reverse complement.
GAATAAATCGAATAGAAAGAAGAAAGAAAGAAGGAAAGAATAAAGAAAAACGAAGGATGAACCCCAATACTCTCTTCCCTCTATGAAAATTCTAATGTCGATAGTAACTCGACAATACTAACTGTACAAGTAAACTAGTCCTCAAGGGATTGCAATATATCCTCAACATTTCAATCATCGGATTCCTACCAAGATATTTCATAAGCATGCCACACCGAGTAGCAACTCCCAATTATTCCTATTCAATAAAAATCTTCTAAGGTCCATCGAAACTATTATTGGAAATCACCATCAAAATATTTATAATTAAAGAAACAAGACCGTTAACAACCACAAAGTAAAAGAGGCTTACTATGAAATCCTTTGATCCAATTTATTCCAAAATTCATTATCCTGAGTTATTAACAAATGAACTTTCTCACCTTCAAAAGTTAAAACACATATCCTCAAAAGAGGTTAGTCACCCTATCTCATTTCACTTAACTTTTGCCAATTATAGGGCCATGCGACCGTAAATCAATTTATTTAGCTCCTTCAAACTCTCTATACATCGGTTTTTGCTTATAACCATATTCCTTAAGTTTGGTCATCCAAATCCAAAATTCCACAAGGTAATTATTCCCATTAGGGTCCAACATTTAAAACAACTATTTTTCCAAGTAACCTTTAAAGAACCACTAAATCCTTAACCACAACAACCAACCACCATTATGCTTAATTCGATCCTCAAAAGAAATGATATTGCAACTTCAAGTTTTCATAGTCTAAAACCACTAAGAGACTTTCCTCCTAAGTTTATCCTCAAATCCTTATAATCATCTAAACACGGAACTAGCTTAATAGGATGGTTAGTTACCATATTCGAAACTTCTTATTTACCTCCAAAATAGACATATCATAAGCATGGTCTTCAAACCAATACTAAACTTCTAAGTCCAAAAGACTAAATTACTAATGAGTTAAGAAGTCATAGCCAATTCCTTCTACCTTATACCATCGAATATCATGAACTATTACTCACAAGTCATGACAAGCATCCAGCTTTACAATTATTAAACATACTTCACCACACCTTCCTCAATGACACCAACTCTTACCACCATATGGTGAAATTAGATCTATACTATTTCCTCGAATCACAAGTTCATTCTAACTAACACTCATATTCCACAAAATTCAAAGTTCTTCCGACTAAGTATAATATACCTCAAACAAATTGGTATGACATCCATAAAATGTTACCAGAGGGAGGTAAAGATACCAATGGTATAATGGAGGAACTATTAAGAGTAATTTCCAAGAGGTAAATAGGTTGGGGAGAAAGAAGCACCTAGATAGAAGGAAGAGGGCATAATATTATAAGGACGAGAGAATTCGCAGATGAAGAAAGAATTCACTTCGATTAGGCTTTATAAATCTTCAAATCTTCGGTAGAGGATACTCCTTCCAGGTAACACATATTCCACCATAAGGCGTAATATTGCTCCTAGCAATTTGGCTAGTCACCCAAGCATAGCCTCCTTGGCAATTGTCTTCTTTGTGAGGAGGGACCTGGTTGGCAGTAACAACGATCTCTTCTATACGAGGTCCAACCGTCTTTATAAGAAACAAAACAAATTAAGTTACTCCTAACAATTAGCATAAACAAATAGACTACAACATAACCTAATCTACCCATCCTACCCTTCTATCTCACAAGTTTATTATTTTATTAAGGTCAAGTTATTTATACAAGGGTACACAAACGTGCGTCGGAAGCAAAAATGCTCTGATACCAACTGTGACACCCTCAAATTTGCGGAAAGAAAAAAATAATTTAAATACATAAAGAAGGTGTCATAAATAAAAAGGGTCATTACAATACGGAAAAATATTCTACAAAAGAAATATACAAGACGGGAGACAAATCTCCCGTATAAATACGGAAATGAAAGAGTGTATAATAATATACAATCTAAGAACCGAATATAGGTCCAAGGTAATACTTCGCTCGCTAGCTCGTCAATGTACCCAATGTATGCATTCACCACCTGTTCGACCGCATTAAATATAAACAAGGAAGCCACAGTCAGTGGGGAGTAACTCCGAGTCCTCCCAGCCACGAAATGTCAAGTTTAATAAAACATGAATAACATAAAAGCAATGTATATGGACAATACAAAACTTTAACATATATGATATGCTTTTCATGTTATGAAACAGATAACTAACAAATAACCTCGCATGTGAAAGCTATCATGTGAAACCGATAATAAACTATAACTCGAGGTAGGGAAGCTGGTATGCTAGCTCAGAGGTTCCTCTCAGAAACATGGCCGTGATACACTCAAACCCTAATCAACACGTAATCA
>JAIUZE010047400.1:0-31019 GCA_022085475.1 Heliosperma pusillum | reverse complement strand
TGGGGGGTATGGGATTTTGGGATTTTCATTTATTTAACACGGCTTCTCGTAAAACAAGTGTGGCGCTTGACAAGAGAAACTAACAGTCTTTGGGCGAGAGTTATAAAAGCCAAATACTACCTAAATGTTGAGTTCACGTCTGCTAAGGTGGGGAATAACCTCAGCTACACGTGGAGGGGAATTCTCGATGCTCGGAAGGCTTTGGAAGGTGGTATGAGGCGGAGAATTGGAGATGGGTTGACTACAAGGGTGTGGCACGATGCGTGGATTTCGAATACTCTAGATACCTCATTTCTAGACCTTCCGCCAACAACCCAGTGATGATTAGGCCGCGTGTTTGGTACGCGGAACGATTTATAACAATTCGTAAGTTTATCGTCAAGTGATAGCTCAAACACTTGTGTCTACCCCTTGTTCGTCATCTACGCGTCGGTACGGTCGTTTTGACAGTCATTAGAGTTCATTTGGAGTCAGGGTCGAAAACCGCTTCATTTTCTAGAAACCGTTCTAAAACTCCGAGTTGAAACTGTTCTAAAACTCCGAGTGGGTTTCCTAGAAGTTTCTTATATTATTCCAACTCCCTATATAAACTTTCACCCATACTCTTATCACATCTTTATTCATTATTGCAAACCCACATAAAATTAAGAGAGAGACAAGGAAACTAGAGACTAGCATATTCATCCCTTACAATTAATTGGTAAGTTTATAATTCTCATCTTCTAATCACATGGTTATTTATAATAATAATTATTTGGGGGCTTGATTAAATTGTTTATGGTTTAATTAGGGTGCTAAATTATGATTGGATTAAGTTAGTAATTTATGTTATTGTGTAATTTAGGAGAAGGATTTCAAGAGGAGCGATTTTAATTTATTATTGCTTGAGAAGATTGCTAAAAAGGTAGGAAACTACTCAACTTGTTAGTTTGTCTTTATAACTCCGTTAATTATCTTGAGATGGAATTAATTGTTTCCTGTTGTGGATTTGATTGCCTTGAGTTGTCTTACCATGATACATGTGGCCTTGTGATGTTAACTTACGTGTTGCCTTATAATGTGGGAAGCCATCTTATAAGTGATAAAAGTTAACTTGAGATGTTATGAAACTGTCTTGGGATGTTATAAGTTTGTCCTGCGATTTTATTGTTGGCAATTGTGAATATTGATATTGATATTGTTATTGTTATAAATGGAGATGGAATTTGCTATGAGGCAAATATTGGTAGGCCAGACACATCTGCGGTTGTGGTCCTGAGATTGGTAGGCCAGGCACGCGGTGTTGAAGGTCCGTGGTCCTGAGATATTTGAGTAGGCCAGGCACGGTGGTGTTCGGGTTGTTACCGTGGGCCTGCAGACCCGCGCCGTTGTGCGGCGTGTGGTATTTGTGATTGGGAGATTGTGATGTGGTGCAGGATTATGTATTAGTGTATCATGATATTGTGATTGCAGGAATGGTTATAACAATATTATTTGTTACTGTTGTTTAGTTTGCTACTCAACCTTTGGTTGACTTGTTTATTTCTTTTGATCAAATAAATTTGGTGCCTGCTTTAATTGATGGCATCCTGCAACGAACCATTTAATATTTCTGGTTAAATGGGGAGCGGATAGTTATAGCAGGTGATTTTGAGGTCTTGGATGCTTGGAAGGGATGGCACGTGAGGATCAAGCTTTGAGTCTAGATCACCATTAGTTTAAATAGACATTATATTTATTTAGTATTCTTCCGCTGGCTTTTGTAATCTAATTAATTATCAATTATCCGGGGTAGAAATTGTTTAGGAGCCCTCTTATTAGGTTGGGGAGACGTCCCTAATCTGACCCTTTCTGTTTTGAGCCGGTCACTCCGGGAAAGGATAAAACAGGGGTAGATAGCGTGGATGCATTAATTTAAGGGTCTTTATATCTTGATTAATGCAAATACTAACTCTATTACAGGGTATGAAGAAAAAAGGTAAGAATTTTGAAATAAAAGAGAGAGGACTGTGATTTGTAGTACGAAGGAGGAGCAGTGAATGATTATTTGAATATGGTTGATTATGAGACTTCTAATCGTGTCATGATTATCATGTATAGAAATAAATATATATATATATACAGTTATAGATGAATATTTTGTGAAACTGGTGAAAATTTTGTGTGAACTATATGAATTAGAATAATATGTCTAGAGATATGTGGAATGTGTTTCCCTGAACCTATGCTTAAATGTTTGATATTTTATGTTTATAAATTGTGTGGAGATAAATGACGGTAGAGTGTATTAATAATGCATAACATGGGTAAAGGGGCCACGACCAGGCCTTAAGGTAGCCGCGAGGCGGCCGTGGTGGCCGTGTGGTGTGAGGCCTAGAACTTGGTGTGACAGGTGGTGGGAGGACGAGGCAAATATTTAATCAATTTCATGTACTTTTATGAATAAGAATGATATCTATTTCTTTTAACAATGTTTTTTTATTAAAACAAAACTTATGTTTATCTTTATTTCTTATTTTAGATAAAAATGCCTTCTAAGAAGTCTACTCCCACCACAATGTCAGCTGATGAAATCGAGAGATTGATAGAGATGAATGCTGCTTTAACTGAGGCTTTGAAAGGTACAAATAAGGGTAAATAAGAGGCGGTCGAGCCATCTAAAATGGGATCGGCTATAGCTCGACACAAACCATCTAAGTATGAGGGTATTGGAGAGTCGTCCTTGTTGGAAGAGTGGTGTAGAGAGTTTGACAATATTTTTGAGCTGCTAGGTTGTCCTGCGGAGTTGAGAGTAGATCAAGCTGCCTTTTATTTGTGGAGAAAGGCGGGAATATGGTGGACTAGGAATAAGGAGACCGTGAGGGAGGCCTTCAGGGAGAGTGGTGACCCATATATACCGTGGGATAACTTTAAGAACCTGCTTAAGGATACATTCTTACCAGAGCACGTTCGGAGTAAAATGAGGTCCGAGTTTGATACTTTTAGGATGACGGAGGGGATGACTGTGGAGGATTATCATAAAAAGTAATGGAACTATCTGAGTATGTGGCAGACTTGAAGTATGGAGATGAACTTCTAGCTGTGAGATTCGAGAAGGGGTTATCTATAGACATTAAGAAGAGGTTAGGTGCGGGGGTGCCAACTAATGAGGATGAGGTATATCAGAGAGCGGGCCATGCAGAGAGAATTGTTGAGATGTTGATTGAGGACAAAAAAGAGAGAAAGGAGAAGAGGAAGTCCGAGGGGTTGAGTGAGGGAGCCGGGAGTAATAAGAAACAGAACTACAACCAGTTTAAATATTACACTTCGGCGGGATCAGGCTATAGGGGCGGTGTGAGTCAGGGCTCTGTGGGGCGTGAACCCAATCGCATGCAGTGCTACAATTGTGGTTAATATAGGCATAAAGCGAACGACTGTAGGTCGCCAGCCAGGAGTACTATTATCGGTGGCGGATTTGAGAATGGTAATCAAGGAGGGTATCGCACACCGGCACCAAGTTTTGGGAGTAACCGATTTTTGGGGAATGTGAGCAACTTTAGAAATAACAGTTACAACAATTACACCAACAAGAACCATTATAATAACAATGGCAACGGGAACAGATCATATCAAAAGCTAAATAATGGAGGGAATCAGTTGACTGCAGCAAAGACAGTGGGGGCATCAGCCTCTACCGTTCAAGGGGGTGCTAAGTCTAGTCGCAAACTATTTATGATGGGGAAAGAGGCTGCTGAGGGAGATGCTCACATAGTTTCGGGTACTTTTCTTGTTAACTCTAAACCTACTTTTGTGTTGTTTGACTCAGGGGCTACCCATTCTTTTATTTCTAGTAGTCATGCTAGTACCCTAGACTTGAATGATTTTGTTATGATGGAAGATGATGTTGAAATACCTTCGGGGGAGTTGGTGAGTTGTAAGAGGGTGTATAAAAATGTGTCTATATTAATTGGAGAAGTATTGTTTCCCGTGGAGCTTATAGAATTTCCCTTGGGAGCTAGGTTTTGAGGTAATCTTAGGGATGGATTGTTTGGGAAAGAATCGAGCCTTTATTGACTATTATCAAAACAAGGTGTCTTTGAGGGGACCTAAGGGAGTAAGGGTGTCTTATAAGGGATTTGTGGTAAAATCTAAAGTGAAACTTATTTCGACTACTACCTTAAAGTCATGTTTTTGGAAGGGAGACCAATTGTTGTTGTGTCACATGAGAGACACGCGGTTTGAGGGAGAGGATGCCGAGTCTATTGGTGTTGTGAGGGATTTTCGGGATGTCTTTCCTGAGGAGATTCCAGGGCTACCACCTCGGAGAAAGTTAGATTTTAGCATTGAATTGAAACCGAGGACGGGGCCTATTTCTAAAGCACCTTATAGGATGGGGCCAAAAAGAGTTAGAAGAATTAAAGAAGCAATTGGAGGAGTTGTTGGATAAGGGTTATATAAGACCGAGTGTGTCACCTTGGGGCGCACCTGTAATATTTGTGAAAAAGAAAGATGGAAGTATGAGATTGTGCATAGACTACAGAGAATTGAACAATGTGACCATTAAGAATAGGTATCCTTTGCCTCGAATTGATGATTTATTTGACCAGCTGAGTGGGGCTGGAGTATTTTCTAAGATTGACTTGAGATCGGGGTACCACCAATTGAGGATTAGGGAGGAAGACATTCCTAGGACTGCCTTTAGGACTAGATATGGTCATTATGAGTTTATAGTAATGCCGTTTGGGTTAACCAATGCACCATCAGTTTTTATGAACTTGATGAACCGTGTGTTTAGTCCCTATTTGGATCAGTTTTTGGTGGTTTTCATTGATGACATTTTAGTCTATTTGAAAGATAAGGAGGAACATGAGAAGCATTTGAGGATTGTATTACAAACTTTGAGGGAAAATAACCTTTATGCTAAGTTAAGTAAGTGTGAGTTTTGGTTAGAGAAAGTTGCCTTTTTGGGTCATGTGGTGTCTAAAGAGGGAGTATCTGTAGATCCAGCTAAGATTGACGCCGTGGCAAAATGGGAGAGACCGAAGAATGTGGGTAAAATCAGGAGTTTTCTTGGGTTGGCTGGCTATTATAGAAGATTTGTGAAGGACTTCTCTAAAATAACTAAGCCTTTAACAACTTTGATGAGGAAGAAAAATAGGTTTAGGTGGGAGGAGGATTGTGAGAAAGCATTTTTGACTTTAAAGGAGAGATTGACTTCAACTCCTATCTTAGCCTTACCAGAAGGGAGTGATGATTTTGAGGTCTATACTGATGCATCTAAGAATGGGTTGGGGCGTGTGTTAATGCAGAGGGGAAAGGTTATAGCTTATGCCTCAAGACAACTTAAACCCTATAAGGAGAATTACCCTACCCATGATTTAGAGTTGGGAGCGATGGTATTTGCCTTGAAATTGTGGAGACATTATTTATATGGGGCTACTTTTAAAGTGTTTTCTGATCATAAGAGCCTTAAGTATATTTATACCCAGAAAGAATTGAACATGAGGCAGAGAAGGTGGATTGAGTTGATAGGGGATTATGACATGGAAATACTTTATCACGAGAGGAAAGCTAATGTGGTAGCCGATGCCTTGAGTAGGAAGTCTGTTCATGCCTTGTGTACCGCTTTGTCACGTGTGAGGTTGATAAATGAGGTGGAACGGATGGGAATTAGCGTGATAAGGAAAGGGAAATCAGTGGGAGATTTGACAATTGAGCCTGAGTTATATTCTGAGAAACAGGAGAGGCAGATGGAGGATTCGAAAATTGTGAAGTGGCACGCGACTGTGGAGAGAGGGGAGAGCTCACGTTTTTCTATACACGGAGATGGTAGTTTGAGGTTTGACGGGAGGTGGTGTGTACCTGATATTGAGGAGATCAAAAGAAAGATTCTCACTAAGGCTCATTCAACACCATATTCTGTGCATCCGGGAGGGGATAGTTGTATAAGGACTTAAAGAAGACTTTCTGGTGGCCTGGGATGAAAAAGGAGGTGGCAGAGTTTGTTTCTCATTGTTGGACTTGTCAAAGAGTGAAGGGGGAACATAAGAGACCACAAGGTAAGGTCCAATCTTTAGAGGTGCCTGAATGGAAATGGGAGAGTATATCTATGGACTTTATAGTGGGGTTGCCTCGCACTCAAAAGGGGAATAACATGATATGGGTAATTGTGGATCGTTTAACTAAGTCAGCTCACTTTGTCCCTATGAAAGATACTTGGAGTAAGGCAGAGTTAGCTAAGGCTTATAGAAGGCATGTGGTGAAACTTCATGGTATACCCAAGGATATTGTGTCAGATCGTGATTCTAGATTCATCTCAAAATTTTGGCAAGAGTTGCAAGCTTCATTGGGGACCCAGTTAAAAATGAGTACGGCATTTCATCCAGCTACTGATGGTCAGACTGAGAGAACTATTCAGACATTAGAGGATATGTTAAGGGCATGTGTGATGCAATTTGGTGGATCTTGGGAGGAGAGGTTAGACTTGATAGAATTCTCATATAATAATAGTTACCATGCTAGCATTGGCATGGCACCTTTTGAAGCATTGTATGGGAGGAAGTGTAGGAGCCCTTTGTGTTGGGACGATAAGTCTGATGCAGTGGCATTAGGACCCGACATGATTCAGGAGATGGTGGCTCAAGTGCAAATAATTTGGCAAAAGATGAGAGCTGCGCAAGAGAGATAGAAAAGTTATGCTGACTTGAAGAGGAGTGACGTAGAGTTTGCTGTGGGAGATAAGGTGTTGCTTAAGGTGTCACCTATGAGGGGTGTAATGCGTTTTGGGAAGAGAGGGAAGCTTAGTCAGAAGTTTATTGGGCCTTATGAGATTTTAGACAGAGTTGGGGAAGTGGCTTATAGGCTTGCGTTACCACCAGCATTAGATAGGGTTCATAATGTGTTCCATGTCTCACAATTGAGGAAGTATGTAAGTGACCCTAGTCATATCTTAGATTATGAGACGGTGGAGATTGATGAGCAGTTAGCTTATGTGGAGGTGCCTCAAGGGATAGTAGCTAGGAAGGTGAGGAAGACCAGACATGGTGAGACTGTTTTAGTTTAGGTGTGGTGGTCTAATCACAATATTGAGGAGGCTACCTGGGAGACTGAGTCTGCAATGAAGGAGACGTATCCATACCTATTTGATTAGGTACGTCGGTTACGGGGACGTAACCTTTTTTTTTTAGGGGGTAGAGTGTAATACTGCAACTTTAATTTGCACTTTATTTACATTGCATCTCGTTTTATCTGTTTTGGTTGTTGGTTTGTGGATTAGTGTGGTGAACTTCGGGACGAAGTTCATTTTAAGGAGTGAAGACTGTAATACCTCGTATTTTTTATTGCCTTTATTTATTATTCTAAGTTATTGCCTAATTCTAATTCTAATATAATAAAAATAATAAAATATTGGGAAGTGGGTTTCCTAGAAGTTTCCTATATTATTCCAACTCCCTATATAAACTTTCATCCATACTCTTATCATATCTTTATTCATTATTGCAAACCCACATAAAAGTTAAGAGAGAGAGACAAGGAAACTAGAGACTAGCATATTCATCCCTTACAATTAATTGGTAAGTTTATAATTCTCATCTTCTAATCACATGGTTATTTATAATAATAATTATCCGGGGGCTTGATTAAATTGTTTAGGGTTTAATTAGGGTGCTAAATTATGATTGGATTAAGTTAGTAATTTATGTTATTGTGTAATTTAGGAGAAGGATTTCAAGAGGAGCGATTTTAATTTATTATTGCTTGAGAAGATTGCTAAAAAGGTAGGAAACTACTCAATCTTTATGATTAATTGCCTTTATTCATGAAAAGATGAATTGTTACTTGACTTGTTTACAATAATATATGATACCTTGTGATAGTAAAAGTTGTCTTGTGACTTTATTGTTGATAATTGAGAATATTGATATTATTATTGTTGGAGATGGAGATGGAATTTGCTATGAGGCAAATATTGGTAGGCCAGGCACAGCTGCGGTTGTGGTCCTGAGATTGGTCGGCCAGGCACGGGGTGTTGAAGGTCCGTGGTCCTGAGATATTTGAGTAGGCCAGGCACGGTGGTGTTCGGGTTGTTACCGTGGGCCTGCAGACCCGCGACGTTGTGCGGCGTGTGGTATTTGTGATTGGGAGATTGTGATGTGGTGCAGGATTATGTATTATTGTATCATGATATTGTGATTGCAGGAATGGTTATAACAATATTATTTGTTACTGTTGTTTAGTTTGCTACTCAACCTTTGGTTGACTTGTTTATTTCTTTTGATCAAATAAATTTGGTGCCTGCTTTAATTGATGGCATCCTGCAACGAACCATTTAATATTTCTGGTTAAATGGGGAGCAGATAATAATAGCAGGTAATTTTGTAGCAGTCTTGGATGCTGGGAAGGGATGGCACGTGAGGATCAAGCTTTGAGTCTAGATCACCATTAGTTTAGATAGACATTATATTTATTTAGTATTCTTCCGCTGGCTTTTGTAATCTTATTAATTATCAATTATTCGGATTTTGGTAAGAAAATCTTTAAGGCAATATGATTAAAGTACTTTGGTTTGTTACTTTGTGTTCACTACCTTAGGCAACTGAGATGGTAACAATCTTATTTAATTGGGAATGTCTTGCTAAAGGCTCTTGATTAAATGGGGGTGTTACACACGGTCACTGCTGAGGCCGTTGTTCCAGCGACCACTACTGAGGTCGCTCCGCCTTCTAGCTCATCACTCACTCCTAGCAAGGAGGCGTTGACATTCAGCAAGCTAGCCGCGCATAAGCTAGCTACTACTCGAGGATTGGCATCACAGAAAGCTCCTAAGGCTGCTAGTCAGCCATCTAGCGTGGATTCTCTTGGGCCACTACCACGGATTAGAGAGGGATATAGCACATATGCGACGAGATCAGGCATTGGCCTTGTTCCCTATCTATAAGGACCATATCCGTAGAGGACGTCCTATTCCAGATAGATGGCCTCACCCCTCGTTCTACAGATACCCAGAGGGTGGGTATCCTTCACCATCTTCTTCTTCCTCTTCTTCTGGAGAGGAAGAGGACGAGACGCCTGCACAGAAGGCCATGAGGGAGCGCGCGGAGTTGGCAGCTAGGAGGCTAGCTCAGGAGGAGGAGAGGGACCCGACGTATAGGGTGGAGACGGAGGAGTGAACTGAGGAGGAGGTGATGTTAGCTCCCCAGTTTGATGCTGGTTTGGGGAAGCTGTTGTTTTGTGAGTTTTTCTGTTTATTTTTTCCATTCTTTGTATATATTTCATCCCTTAGGAACATGAATTAGGTTGTGTTTCCCTTTCCCTTATATGCTGTTGTGCTATAGCCAATGAGGACATTGTCTGTTTTGGTTTGGGGAGGTGTTTTGCATCCTTTTGCGTCTGCATTTGCATTTGTATTGCATTCACGTTTACAATTCATGTTAACTAGATAAAAAATTGAAAATATCAAAAATATCACGTTTATTTTTGCATATAGTCGAGTCGGATTGGAGTCTTGTTCGTGATGAAATTGTACTACAAGTCTATTTTATGCTTTTCCTTGCACCATTCTCGACTTACTTAGTAAAATCGAAGTAGTGAACTATTGAATTTTGTTTTGGAATTTAGCTCTGACTATTAGACTTGACTCAACATTTTGGCAAACTACTTATATATTTTGAGTTTTAGAGCCTATAACTGGTGGCATTTATGACCAGTTCATCTAGGAATGAGAGTAGTTACTCCCCACATCTCGTGTCATTTGCTTGTAAATGAACTTTGATTTCTTATTGCCTGCACGCATTGGGTTTGTGGTCGGTATTACGTGTTTTAAGAATATTTGCATCTCCCTCTTCCTCATTTTACCCCCATTAACTCCACATAAAGCCATATCTGCCTGTTGCCCTTAACTACATTCTAAACTGAGCCTACCTTTGCCGAGCTAGTTTAGTAGTCGAGGTATATTTTACTGTTGTGTCAGTTTTTGACTCGTTTTCATTGATTGGAGTGGGTATTTGCGAGAAAAAGAGGAGAAGTGATGAAGAAGTACCTCGATCGAGCAGCTTTTACCTCGATCGAGCAGATGTTGCTATATGTTACCTCAATCGAGTGACTTATTTCACTCGATCGAGGGGTTTTTCCCTTGATCAGCCAAGAAAGAAAAAAAGAGAAAGAAAATGAAAAAATATTATGAGAAAAAATAATTGGCTGAAGTTTTTGCTATTTACACCTCCTATGCTTATTATCATTTGTCGAGGTGTTTTATGGGATTTGTGTTGTATATGCCTAGATATGTTAAGGCATCGAGCTTAGTTTTTGATAGTTGGAAGGATGTAACGAGTTCTATTATGGTCTTGTTAGGAACTAGCTTGGCTATTTACCCTCATATTTCCATTAATTGTTTTGCCCCTTCTTACCAATTAGCCTCACATATCCATATTTTTGCAAATGTTCGGCACGTGATAGTCCTTGAACGGTGGTTATGCGTGTATACGGTGCATGAATCATCTTTCATATTAGTTAGCGATGCATGTTGTGTCGGTCGTAGTTTAGGGGAGTGACTATATTTTCTTCTCTCTTTCTTATACATATTTACTTACCATTTGCTTGTTGAGAGAAGAGTGACCCGTGAGAGTCTGAATTTGGTTGAGTCTTGCAGGGTCGAAACTCTAATTTATTTCCAAGATTGTATAAATTCGTCCACTTTCGTATTAAGCTTTGTAGCGATTGAATGAGTGCATTAAACGGTTTAGCATTGACTTGTAGCTAGCTCTGAGACTTACTCCATTCCCCTAGGTTCATTTAGTTCCATATTTCTGCATTTAGTTTGCTTGAGGACAAGCAAAGGTTTGGTTTGGGGAAGTTTGATGCGTGTATTTTATATAGACTCTTTAGTTCATTTAGGCACGCATTTCTATGTCGTTTAGGTGATGTTATGTCACTATAGGCCCCTATTTGGCTAATTTGTACTTTCATTACCATTTTGTAGGTACAAGCTGTGTAGTAGCAGAAACCGAGCCAAACTAGTCCACTTTGCATGCATTTAGGAGAATGGAAGAAACGGAACAGAAGCTCTTGCATGGGAAAGCGTGAAACCGTTCACAATCAAGCCCAAAGCCACGACCAACACTATGTGTTAGGCCATAGGACCTCGATCGACCATATCTTTGGTCGATCGAGGGGAGCACTGATGAAGAAGACCTCGATCGAGTTGTCAGCTGCTCGATCGAGGGGTAGCTATTGAAGAATTGGTCGATCGAGAGGATGAACTCCTCGATCGACTGATATTCTCGAATAAAGGCCTCGATCGAAGGGTTTTTCCCTCGATCGAGTGAAATCTATCATGGGCCTTAAGTCCGTAGACTAATTAGGTTAAAAGTTGTGTTATGCATTATATAAGACTCTTAATCCGTCATTAATCAGGGGGACAACTTAGCAGACACGAATCATTCACCGTTAGTCTCTGAACTTTCTTAACCTTTAAGTTTACATTCTGGTTTATTATCGACGCGGATTTGTTCTTTACGCCGGATTTGCTAAGATTGTAAAACTCTTTTCTCTCCTTTATTCTTAATCTTGGTTCTAGTCTTAATTATTGTTTACCTTTCTTCATTGCTGCGTTATTGTTCTTTATGCTCGTTAATTACGATTATATCATGTCTAATGTCATTTATTTAATCGTCTTTATTGCTAGCATCATTAATAGTATGAGTAGCTAATTCCCTTGTATGTTAGAATAATGAGGAAAACTGTAATAAAAGCATGATATGATAGATTATTTTATTTAATCTTGAATTTGAGAATCTATCTAAGCAGTATAATTGAGGTTAGTCGAATGAGTGCACGCAGGAGACTAGCTAGGTAGTTAACCCCGACCTGGATCGAGAGATTGGAAGGGAAAGGCTTGCTTAGAATTGATAGGTGACTCCTAAGAGGACGAGAGTTAATTAGGAAAATCCCTAGGGTGGTTTGAGACTGAGAGGAGAAAATCATTGCCCTTCTCATTGATAGATTGACTGAGTTAGTTGACCCATAGATGCCAATATTGCAGTAGACCAAATCCTAGCATATTTCTCCTTTATCTGATTTATTCTTGTTAACCTCTACCTTTATTTCTCTTCCCTTAAATCTTATTTAGTTTAGTTTAAAAACCAAATTAAAACCCCCAAACTGTGACTGGCAGACTTAGATTACAGTTACTTAATTTCCTCCCTGTGGAGATCGACCCTACTTCCGCTATCTTCTTTAGTTAGTAGACTTAGGCTTTTATTTTTGGTGTATAACGACTGACATCAGTCACAAAGAGTCAACATATAGGCTTCCATCCAAACATACGATTATGGTAACATACTCTCTCACGGTTAATTACACGCACTAGCACCATGTACATATATATGATCAAAACACGTCCACGGGATAAACATTTCCCTGAACCAAACACGATTAACGTTTTGTATATGAAAGGCTAATTTCCTCCCGGTAGGACGACGATAATAATACGGTCCTACTCTAAACTTGGCCAGACTCTCGGAATAAACATGTTCCGATTCGACATGCGATAAACATTTCGCATCCAAGACTCGGTCAAACACAGAAGCCGAGTACCCCAAATTCGGTCAAACTACACGAAAGAGGCGGAAAGAGCACAAGAATCATAATCAAGCGGTACGCTACATGCAATGACACCACCTTGCAAGGATACGACATTTGACGGCCGGGTCGATCAACGCATTGCGTTCTCCTCCCAACAACGTCGTCATATCCCTATTAACACATGCATACAAGCAATAAGGATACACCTCCTCGTTCCGACATTCCAGTATAACGAGCAAGGAGGTATAGCCGGGGAATGAGAGTTCATAGCACTCAACGATTAGTGCTCAAGTCAAAACATAGGTAGAACCGACTCAAAGGGGGACATATCAAAAAACGTCACGAAACATGCGATATAAGCGAGTGGGATATCATATATTCTAAAAATGAATATTTAATGCTATTACATAAATTTATACGATAAACGAACCGTACAAACTATTATAAGTGAGAGCATAAGGAATGAAATGCAAAAGGAACTCAGGAGGTGTCAGCCGGTCAAGGTGACCGGCAGCCGGCTACCCGACTTGCACTTCAGCAACATTCAAACAACACTAAAAATACAGGGATGTCCCAGCCGGTCAAGGGGACCGGCCGCCGGCTAGTGGCTGGGAACACATGCCAAATGAGAAGATGGAAGAAAAGATGGGGGTGTCCAAGCAGGTCGGCTGACCGGCGGCCGGTCGGCCGGCTAGGGATTACACAATACCAAAATTACTCAAAATAGCCAATTCACTTCAGCCGCGTTCCCAGCCGGTCGGTCGGCTGGGACTACAATCACTCGAAATTCATCAACAAACATAAAAAATCATCTATAATTATCAACAATCATTAACCAATACAAATTCTAAGGCTAAATAGTCGTCACTTAATATTGGGTAAACATCAATTAAAGCATTAAACACGCATTGATATCAAGTAACCCTTCACCGTTACCTTTGTGCGTCTTCAATCGTCTACTAGGTCTTCCTCCACGAGATAATAATCCTTATCGGGGTCTTGATGGTCTCCACCTACACAAGGACACCAAAAGATGAATACAGTTCACCTTTGAGAAAGACGGAAAAATTGAAAATGAGAAAGACGATAATTTTATTACCACACAAGGTAGAGGAGGATAAGAGAGGAAGATTGTGATGAAAATGAAGAGATTTGGGTGAGGAATGGATGAGTTGTGTGAAGCTTGAGTTGATCAAAAATGGTGGTTAGGGTTTTGGTGGTTTGTGTGAGGGTGAAGAAGATGAGTGGAAAATGGAGGAATAAGGGGTTATATAAGGTGAGTGGAAAAATGGGGAAAAAAAGCCCAAAATGAGGCTTAAGACGTAACCCATACGGAATTCCGAGTAGAGTCCGAATACGGTCTCGGATTTGCTAAATTAGACACGGGGAACTAAGTTCTAATCTAACTTTAAAATTACGTTAATTAATAATAATATAATACTATTAAAAGAAAATAGGGTACATTTGCGGGTGTTATAATCATCCCACCTTTTAAAAAGTTTCGCCCTCAAAACTTGAGCGAAAGAAGGATACCTTAATCGAATAGGCTTGGATATTTAGCACGCATGGTAGCTTCTGGTTCCCACGTCTCTTTCTCAACATTACCACATCTCCACAAAACTTTCACTAAAGGCACCACTTTACTTTTCAACTTTTTGTCCTTGCGGTCTAGAATGCGGATTGGCTTCTCTTCAAAGGACAGATTCAGTTTTAGCTCGGGAATTTCGGCTTGAAGAACATGGCTCGGGTCACTAATGTACTTCCTCAATTAAGAAACATGGAAGACATCATGAACTTTGCCCAAATTCGGGGGCAAGTCCAACTTGTACGCTACGGCACCAATTCTTTTCACAATGTCAAAGGGTCCAATGTATTTCGGGCTCAATTTACCCTTTACACCAAACCTTTTAACACCCTTCATCGGAGATACCTTCAAGAATACTTTATCTCCAACTTCAAATTCTAACGGTCTTCTTCGGACATCGGCATAAGATTTTTGTCGGTCTTGAGCAGCTTTCGTCCTATCACGGATGACCTTCACATGATCAATGGTCTCAACAAGGATATCGGGACCTAAATCACAAACCTCACTCAATTTAATCCAACAAATAGGACTTCGGCACTTCCTTCCATAGAGAGCTTTGTAAGGAGCCATCTTGATCGAGGCATGGTAGCTATTGTTGTAATAAAACTCCACCAACGGTAGACTCTTTTCCCAATTAGATTGGAAGTCGAGTGTACAAGCTCTAAGTAAGTCTTCTAAAGTCTGGATAGTCCTCTCGGTCTGACCATCGGTAGCGGAATGGAAAGCGGTACTCATCATAAACTTACTACCCATGGCTTCTTGCAAGGCCTTCCAAAATCTCGAACAAAACCTCGGGTCTCGGTCGGATATGATCTCCTTGGGAACACAATGATATCTGACGATCTCATCAACATAGGCTTTGGCTAGTCGATCTAAGCTCTAAGTCTCCTTGATCTGAATGAATCTGGCACTCTTGGTCAAACGGTCAACAATAACCCATACGACATCATTACTTCCAACGGTTCTTGGCAAAGCCATGACAAAATCCATAGAAATATATTCCCACTTCCATAGTGGAATATCGAAAGGTTGTAGCAATCCACCGGGCCTCTTATGTTCGATCTTCACTTGCTGGCAAGTAAGGCATCTTCCAACATAGGACACAACATCACTTTTCAAATTCGGCCACCAAAATTGTAGCTTCAAGTCTTTATACATCTTATCACCTCCGGGGTGGATAGATTAGGGAGAAAGGTGAGCTTCATCAAGAATTCGCTTCCTCAAGTCAAGAGAATTAGGCACGAACACTCGGTCAAGGAGTCAAAGGGCACCTTTGTCATCGATCTTGAAGTCTTTGGCTTTTCCTGCTAGATGATTGGCTTGAATGGACTTGTAGGTAGGATCATCAACTTGGCTTTCCCGGATCTCGCGGAGAAGAACGGGTTCGGCAACCATTAAACCAACATAATCAAATCCTCGCTCCACGAGCTCAAACTTCAACTTTCGAAACTCGGTACAAAGATCATCGGGTAGCACCCACATAGCATTCAAGGCATAAGAAGATTTCCTACTAAGAGCATCGGCAACAACATTGACCTTCCCTTCATGGTATAGCAATTGAAAATTATAGTCATTCACCAATTCCAACCATCTTCTTTGTCTCATATTCAACTCCATTTGAGTAAATATGTACTTCAAACTCTTGTGATCAGTAAATATGCGACAATGAACACCAATAAGATAGTGCCTCCACACTTTCAAGGCATGAACCACGGCGGTTAGTTCCAGATCATGAGTAGGGTAGTTCACTTCATGAACTGTCAACTGTCTCGAGGCATAAGCAATCACTTTCCTACTTTGCATAAGTACACAACCCAATCCCATCTTGGAAGCATTAGAATAGACATCAAAATCTACACCATCTTTAGTTAGAGTCAACACCGGGGCGGAAGTCAACCTTTTCTTTAACTCTTGAAAAGCGGCTTCACAAGTTTCATTCCATACGAACTTGGTTTCCTTCTTCAACAATTGAGTCATCGGTCTTGCAAGCTTTGAGAAATCTTTGACAAATCTACGGTAGTAACCAGCTAAACCAAGAAAACTTTGGACTTCTCTAACATCAGTTGGACTCTTCCAATCAACCACAGCTTCAATTTTAGAAGGGTCTACCATCACACCTTCTTTAGAAATTACATGTCCAAGAAAGGACACCTTAGGTAACCAAAATTCACACTTGGAGAATTTGGCAAACCACTTTTGACAACGAAGGACACTCAAAATGGACCTAAGATGAATAGCATGCTCTTCTTCGGTCTTGGAGAAAATAAGGATGTCATCAATGAACAGAACTACACACTTGTCAAGATACTCACTAAAAGTGCGGTTCATTTGATTCATGGAAATAACGGGAGCATTAGTCAAACAAAATGGCATCACCTTGAACTCAAAGTGACCATACCTTGTACTAAAAGCGGTCTTTGGTATATCGGCATCACGAACGGGAATTTGGTGGTATATGGATATCAAATCAATCTTGGAAAAAGTAGAAGCACCCTTTAGTTGATCAAACACATCTTTAATTCTTGGCAAGGGATACTTATTCTTGATTGGAACTCGGTTCAACTCACGGTAGTCAATACAAAGTCTCATCGAACCATCCTTTTTTTCACAAAGAGAACGGGAGCACCCCAAGGCGAGGCACTCGATCAATGAAACCTTTTTCAATTATATCATCAAGTTGTTTCCTTAACTCCTTCAATTCGGTTGGAGCCATACGGTATGGAGCTTTAGCTATGGGTCCGGATCCGGGCACAAGATCAATGGAAAACTCAACATCACGCTTGGGAGGGATCCCGGGCAAGTCTTCGGGGAATACATCAACAAAATCACATACTATAGGTACATCTTCAATCTTTGGTAAGGAGGTAGTTGTAGAAGTCACAATACACAAGAACGCTTGGTGACCCTTTCTTACCATACTCACCAACTTCATTGCAGAAATCAATTGCACACCCATTCGGGAATGAGATCCCTTATAGGTTATTCTAACTCCTAAAAGACTCTTTAAATAAATATTTTGATCTCTACACTCGAACCTAGCATGGTACAGCGCTAGCCAATCAATACCTAGAATTACATCAAACTCTCCTAGGGGAAAGGTTAGCGGGAAGGATGGTACCCGCAATGGAAATAGGGACATTAGGGTAAAGAGTAGAACATGAGATAATTTCTCCGGATGGCAAGGATTTGGGGGTATCATCACTAGAAGTAGGCTCGATAGTTAACTTATCAACATAAGTTGAAGACACAAAGGACATGAATGCTCCGGTATCAAATAGAATAAGACACGGTTGCTCTAAGATTGAGAACATACCCGTAATTATCTCCGGATGAGCATCGGCTTCGGCTCGGCGTAGAACATAGAAAGATCCTTTGGGTTTGGCACTTGAAGGGGGAAACTTCCGATCGGGGCATTCATCATAATGGTGACCAGGCTTTTGGCAAAAGTAGCAAATGAAAGGTCGGTTGAAGCATCCAACACCGGGGTGGCGTGGTTGTCTACAACGGTTACAAAAGCGACCTTGAGTTTGAGCTTGAGGGGGAGCATAAGGCATTAAAAGATGAATCTCCGCTTGTTGGCATAGTCATTAAAAGTCTACAACGGTTACATTTTGGCGAGGGTTGAATCTCCGCTTGTTGGCATAGGCATTAAAAGATGAGGGAGTAAACGACCTTTTTCCATAGAAGTTTGGCCTAGGTGATAAGGAAGGAGGGGGACTTTTCATATTTGCTTTATCCTTGATGGCCTTCATGGAGTTCTCGCCACAAAGTGCATCATCATACAATTCTCCAAAAGAGGTAGAATTTCTCCTTACTTTGCTTTGGAGCAAAGCACTAAGCTTATTACAATAGTCAAAAGCTCGGTCTTCATCATCCTTGATGAGTCTTGGTGCGAAGTGAGCAAGTTTTTTGAATTGAGTGGTGAAGTTTTGAGCCATCAAGTCACCTTGTTTAAAATCGATGAATTCTTTGACTTTTTGCTGCTTGAGTTCTTTGGGGTAGAATCGGTCGTCAACGAGAGTCTTGAAACATTCCCAATTGAAATTGACTTCAAGAGTAGCGGTGGGATTAGTAATCGACCACCAGTTGTCGGCTTCCCTCACAAGAAAATGCTTAGCTATCCGCACTTTGTCTTCTTCACGGACTTGATACAAGTCGAATTGATTTTCCATCTCCCGGAACCACTCCGAGAGCTCGGTAGGGTCCGGTTCTCCACCATACGGCTTGATCTTGCTCCTAGAAATTTTGCTAGCCACCCAAGCATAGCCTTCTTGGTGATGGTCTTCTCTAAGAGGAGGGGCTTGGTTACCTTGAGCATTGGCCGCATCTTGTTGATTACTTAGGACTTGAGTTAAAGCCTCTATAATGACATTCTCTATGAGTCGAGGTCTAACCATCTTCATAAGAAACAAAAACAAATCAAGGTTAGCCCTAACACTTAGCATAAACAAAGAGACTACCAAGTAAAGTCCTTAATTTCTACCCATCTGTCATTTATTATTTCAAGGTCAAGTAATTTAAGTTTAGGGTTCACCTGTGTGTGTAACACCCGGAAATGTACCCTATTTTTATAGTGAAAATATTTTACGGATACTTTTCAGCAAATTTAAGTTTTAATATAGAATTTTATGTTCCGAGTCGAATTTAGAATTTCCGAGTTCGTATTTGGAATTTACGCGAGATTCCATGAGAACCCCGTTTTAAGTCGTCTTTGACTTTTCTTGACTTTTAAGTCGTCTTTGACTTTTCTTGACTTTTAAGTCGTCGTTGACTTTTCTTGACTTTTAAGTCGTCTTTGACTTTTCTTGACTTTTGAGCCGTTTTTGACTTTTGTTGATTTTTCCGACTCACCCTTTACTTATACTCCCTCCTAACCCTAAACCTAATTCGTTTCCCACAACTCAAATTCATTTCTTCTTCCTCACCATAAACACCAAAACTTTGCCTCCATTTTTGATCTGTCTTCAAATCGTCACTACTCCTTCGTTACTCGCTCAAATTCTCGTAAGTTCGTCTTATTCTTCCCCTCTTAGCTTTCTCTATCCGTATTGGTAATAAAATTACCGTCTTTCTCGCTTTTTAAATTATCCGTCTTTCTCAAGGTGAAATATATTCATCTTTTATTACCTAATTGTAGGTGGAGACTACTAGGAAGGCTTAGTAATCGATTAAAGACGCGTAAAGGTAACGGTGAAGGGTTACTCGATATCATTTACATGTTTTACATGATTTCTATGTTAGAATTCGTATTTAGAATACGATTGGAAAGCTTAGGAATTGTATTATTAATAATGATTGTTGTTAGTTGAGGACTTTTGATGATGATTATTGATTGTTGATAATTGTTAGAAATGGATTATGAAAATTGGAAATGATAGGATTAAATTTTGTTGAAGGCTCTCGGGTGAATTGGTAACACATCTCACGGTCGTGAAATACAAGTCACGGTCGTGACTTGTGAAGTTTCACTGCACTGTCCCCTTTTCGTAAAATGATCATATCTCCTTCGTTACTTGCTTGTTTTGAGCTTGTGACCATTCGTTGGAACCGTAAGAGGATAAGATATCATCTCAACTTCGAATTTCTGTATTTTCATGTCTAGAACTTGAGTTATGACAGTTTGAAGTAAACCCTTGTTTTAGTTAGTTTCCAAACTTGTTGTTTTCGAGAGGTATCTATGTTTCTTGTTTATTATGCTTCTTAAACTTGGTCTAATGATTATGTATCATTTATTGATTCATGTTTATCATATTTATATTTATATAATGCCATATTCACATGTTTTGTGACGGTTTTTGCTATGTCCCACTTTGAGTCGGTTTTTACAAATGATACGGTTTGAGCACTGTTTTGTCTTGTGCTTTGTACTCTCATTCCCTTGGCTACCTTCCCGTTCGTAAGGCTGGAATGTCGGAACGGAGAGGTATCCTACTGCTTAAATGCATGTGTTAGTGGGCATACGACGACGTTGTTGGGAGTTGAACGCATTGCGTTGATCGACCCGGCCGTCAAATGTTGTGTACTTGCGAGGTGGTGTTATTTGCATGTAGCGTACCGCTTGTTATGAAGCTTGTGCTCTTTTCCGCCTCTTTCGTGAAGGTTGACCGAATTTGGGGTACTCGGAGTCTATGATTGACCGAGTCTTGGATGTGGAACGTCTTACCACATGTCGAATCGGGAAACGTCTTATCCCGAGAGTCTGGCCAGGTTTAGACTTGGACCGTATTATTATCGTCGTCCTACCAGGAGGAAATTAGTCTACATATACGAAATGTAGCATCGTGTATGAGTTCAGGGAAACGTCTTATCCCGTGGATGCCTGTTAATTATACTTGCCATGTACATGATGCTAGTGCGTTTCATTTACCGTGAGAGATGTCGTCATTGTGTCGGTGTGTTTGGATGGATGACTACATGAATGATTATATGATTGATCATTGAATGACTTGGCGTGGTTTGTTTGTCGAGTCTCAATCTTATCAAACTTATACCGCTAACGGTGAGATGTAAGCCCTAGTGAGCGTATTCGGTTGCCTAAGAGTGTCTTCCCCGAGTCTTTGTATAACATGATGGATTCGGACTTGTATTTCCATAGTTTCTTATCATATTTATCGGAATTCCTTTATTTATTTTTATCGTATATAAGTATATTCCATATATGCCATGATTTTACTTTTGTATTCCTCTATGTACGTTTCAGGTGATATGGCTGGGAGGACGGAGTTACTCCCCATGAGTGTGGCGGTCATGGTTTTTCATTAATGAACAGGTTGCTTGCATGGATGAACTTTTTGGATAGATAGTTTGGGGTTCGGGTTGTGAGCTTAGCGGGCGTGTCCCGGATAGTTTCAACTTAGACGATTTAGATAGTTTTGCTAAACACTTGTTCTTTGCTAACATTTTAAGAGACGCTGTCTCTTTGTTGTATTTCTGTACTTACTTTGTAATATTTTGACACTCCTCGTTTCATTTAACTTGCATGTATAAAAGTTTTTAAAACTACCTATTTCCGCAATATAATTCACATGCTTGTTTGTTTTATATTTCCGCATTCGCGAGGATTGTCACAGTGTGCGTCGGGAGCGTCAGAGGCTCTGAAACCAACTGTCACAACCCTCACGATAGCATAAATAAAACATAACAAGCATGCGATTTAAATAGCGGAAAAAACGATATTTTTGAAACTTTTTACATGCCGAAGGAAGAGTACGAGGAATGTAAATTACATACCAACTAAAGTATAAAATACTACAAAGAGACATGGTCTGTCAAAACGTAATCAAACATAAAAGTTGTTTAGTAAACTAGCTAAAAACGTCTATGGGTGAATCGTCAAGTCCGACGCTTGCTAGCTCACACCCGAACCCAAAAACAAGCAAAGATCCAGCCAAGCAACCTGTTCATTCATGAAACATGAACTCCACAGTTAGTGGGGAGTAACTCCGGGTTTTCCCAGCCATATCACAAATAACATACTTAAACGGTAATAAACAAATAACATATATTAAGATATAGGCGAATGAAGTACAAAACTGTAAGCATCAGATTATAGACAGACTCGTGGAAGACACCCTTAAGCAACTATATACTCACTAGGGCTTACATCTCACCGTTAGTGACATATACTTGATAAGAGAGACACTCGACATATAAATCATGCCAAGTCATCCATCGGTCACAAAGAGTCAACATATAGGCATTCATCCAAACATACGATTATGGTAACATACTCTCTCACGGTTAATGACTCGCACTAGCACCATTTACATAGCAAGTATGATCAAAACACGTCAACGGGATAAACATTTCCCTGAACCATACACGATATACGTTTTGTATATGAAAGGCTCATTTCCTCCCAGTAGGACGACGATAATAATACGGTCCTACTCTAAACCTGGCAAGACTTTCGGAATAAACATGTTCCGATTCGACATGCGATAAACATTTCGCATCCAAGACTCGGTCAAACACAGAAGCCGAGTACCCCAAATTCGGTCAAACTACACGAAAGATGTAACACCCGCAAATGTACCCTATTTTTATAGTAAAAATATTTTAGGGATACTTTTCAGCGAAATTTAGTTTTAGTTTAGAAGTAAATTTCCCGTGTCTAATTTAGAATTTCCGAGTTCGTATTTGGATTTTACGCGAGATTTCAAGTGAATCACGTCTTACGACGTCATTGACTTTTCCTTGACTTTTTCCACTCACTCCCTCTTATACTCACCCTAACCCTAACTTCCTCACAACTCAACATTTCTTTCTTCCTCACTAAGAAAACCCCAAAACCTAGCTTCCATTTTTTATCCGTCTTAAAATCGTCATAAATCTTTCAATTCTCGCTCAAATTCATGTAAGTTCGTCTTATTCTTTCCCTCTCATCTTCCTCTATCCGTATTGGTAATAAAATTACCGTCTTTCTCGCTTTTCAATTTATCCGTCTTTCTCAAAGGTGAATTATATTCATCTTTTATTATCTATTTGTAGGTGGTGACCTCCAAGATCCCGACAAAGACTACTTCTTGATTGAAGAGGACATTGACACGGAGTAAAGACGCAAAAAGATAACGGTGAAGGGTTACTCGATATCATTTACGTGTTTTACGTGTTTTTCTATGTTAGGAATCGTATTTAGAATATGATTGGTAAGCTTAGAAATTGTGTTGATGATGATACTTGTTGTTTATTGAGAACTCATATGAGAATTGATGAATTATGATGAAAGATGATTGTTGTTAAATGTTGATTCTTAGTGAAATTGGCATTTTCGTGTGATGTTGACCCCAGCCGGCCGACCGGCAGCCGGCCGACCGGCAGCCGGTCAACTGACCGGCTAGGGCAGTGGCTGTATATTATTGTTGTTACGTGAAGTTTATGCATGAGTTAGGTCTGAGCCGGCCGACCGGTTGAGACACTGCTGCCTTTTCCTTTGTTTTTTCTCATATGCCTTTGGTCCCAGCCGGGTAGCCGGGAGCAGGTCCATCTGACCGGCTGGGACACACTGATATATCATGTTGGTTTTTCCTATGACTTATGGTACCAGCCGGGTGGCCGGCGGCCGGTCCACCTGAACGGTTGGCACTTGCTGGAATTCTTTGTAATTCTTGTTTACGTTTTCATTTATAATATTTCCGATGGTTCATTTATCGTATAAATTTACGGAATGACTTAAGTTATTAATGTTTTGAATATATGATATTTCATTCGCTTGAATCGCATGTTTTTTGACGATTTTTGGTATATCCCACTTTGAGTCGGTTCTTACAAATGTTACGGTTTGAGCACTAATTTTCTATGTGCCTTGTACTCTCATTCCCTTGGCTACCTCCACGTTCGTAAGGCTGGAATGTCGGAATGGGGATATATCCTTACTGCTTAATTGCATGTGTTAGTGGGCATACGACGACGTTGTTGGGAGACGAACGCTTTGCGTTGATCGACCCGGCCGTCAAATGTTGTGTACTTGCGAGGTGGTGTTATTTGCATGTAGTGTACCGCTTGTTATGAGGCTTGTGCTCTTTTCCCCCTCTTTCGTGAATGTCGACCGAATTTTGGGTACTCGGCGTCTATGATTGACCGAGTCTTGGATGCGAAACGTTTATCGCATGTCGAATCGGAACACGTTTATTCCGAGGCCAGATTTAGACTAGGACCGTATTATTATCGTCGTGCTACCAGAAGGAAATTAGTCTACATATACGAAATGTTTATCGTGTATGCGTTCAGGGAAAGGTTTATCTCGTGGATGCCTTTTAATCATACTTGCCATGTACACGGTGCTAGTGCGTTTCATTTACCGTGAGAGATGTCGTGAATGTATTGGTATGTTTGGATGTATGATTACATGATTGATTATTCGTGATCATTGGGTGACTTGGCATGGTTTGTTTGTCGAGTCTCAATCTTATCAAACTTATACCGCTAACGATGAGATGCAAGCCCTAGTGAGCGTATTCGGTTGCCTAAGAGTGTCTTCCCCGAGTCTATCTATAGCATGATTGTTACGGATTGTACTTCATTTGCTCTTATCATTATATATTGAATTGCCTATCTATCCTTATCGTATTTCACATGTATATCTATATATGCATGCTTCTACTTTTGTATTTCCTTTTATGTACGTTTAATGTGATATGGCTGGGAGAACCCGGAATTACTCCCCACTGATTTTGGCGTTCAAGTTTTTCATGGATGAACAGGTTGCTTGATTGGATGGCATTTTGCTTGGTATTTTGGGTTCAGGTGTGAGCTAGCGAGCGTTGTCCCTGGATGAAACACCTCTAGATGTTATTTAGCTTGTTTGCTAATCACTTTTACTTTGATAACATTTGGAGAGACTACGTCTCTTGTTGTAGTATATTTTGTGCTTTGGTTTGTAAAATTTGACACTCCTCGTATTTTCTATTGCATGTAAAAAGTTTTAAAAACACCGTATTTCCGCTAATTAAATCACATGCTTGTATGTTTTATTTCCGCATTCGCGAGGTTGTCACAGTTGGTATCGGAGCTTTATCGCTCCCGACGCACACACGTGAACCCTACACTTAAACTACTTGACCTTGAAATAATAAATGAGAGATGGGTAGAAGTTAAGGACTTTACTTGGTAGTCTATTTGTTTATGCTAATTGATAGGAGTAACTTCATTTGTTTTTGTTTCTTATGAAGATGGTTAGACTACGAGTAGTAGAGAATGTCATGCTGGAAGCTCTTACGCAAGTGTTGAAAAATCAACAAGATGCGGCTTTAGCTCAAGCCAACCAAGTTCCCCTTCGTAGAGAAGTTAACCACCAAGGAGGCTACGCTTGGGTGGCAAGTCAAATAGCTAGGAGTAAGATTATACCTTACGGTGGAGAGCCGGACCTTACTGAGCTATCGGAATGGTTCCGAGAGATGGAGAAGCAGTTTGATCTATACCAAGTCCGTGAAGAGGACAAGGTGAGGATCGCAAAGCACTTCCTTGTAAGGGAAGCAGATAATTGGTGGGCTATGACTAGTGTCACCACTACTCTCGAAGATGATTTCAATTGGGCTTTTTTTCAAAGCTCTAGTGGTAGGTCGATTCTATCCTAAGGAGCTTAAGCAACAAAGGCTCAAGGAGTTTATTGAATTTAAGCAAGGTAACTTGTCAGCACAGGACTTCACTACGGAGTTCAACAAGCTTGCTTATTTTTCTCCGAGACTTATTAGAGATGACGAGGACCGAGCCTTCTATTACCGCAACAAACTGAGTGTTGTACTTCAAAGTAAAGTGAGGAGGAATACTACTTCCTTTGGGGATTTATATGATGATGCTTTGTGGGCCGAGAATTCTATGAAGACCATTAGGGATGAAGCTATGATGAATAATCCCTCTCCTTCTTTCACTCCTAGGCCAAATGTCTTTGGGAAGAGACCGTTTATTCCGTCTTCTTCTAACTCTTATGCCAACAAGAGGAGATTTAATCCTCCTTCAAATGCAAACACAAGAGTTCCCGCTCCTTTCATTCCCCGAGCTACTTCTAATGTGGCTCATAGGCCTTATACTCCTCAAGCTCAAAGTCGTCAATGTAACCGTTGTAGACAACCATACCATCCCGGTGTGTCTTGTTCCAACCGACCTTATATTTGTTACTTTTGCCAAAAGGGTGGTCACCGTTATGAGGATTGCGCCGATCGTAAGTTGCCCCCTCCTACTGATAAACCTAAGGGTTCTATCTTTGTTATGAGCCGTGCCAAAGCCGATGCTCATCCGGAGATAATTACGGGTATGTTCTCAATCTTAGAGCAACCGTGTCGTATTCTATTTGATACCGGTGCTTCTATGTCTTTCGTGTCTTCGACTTATGCTAATAAATTAACTATCGAGCCTACATCTAGTGAGGATACTCCCATATCCTTACCATCCGGAGATATTATCTCTTGTTCTACTCTTTATCCTAATATTCCAATATCTATTGCGGGTTCTATATTTCCCGCAAACCTCCTTAAGTTCCCTATGGGAGAGTTCGATATAATTCTAGGCATTGATTGGTTAGCATTGTACCATGCTAGGTTCGAGTGTCGTGATAAAAAGATTTATTTAAAGAGTCCTTTAGGAGTTAGAATAACCTATAAGGGATCTCATCCCCGAAAAGGTGTGTCTTTGATTTCCGCCATGAAGTTGGTAAGTATGGTAAGAAAGGGTCACCAAGCATACTTGTGTATTGTGACTTCTTCAACTACCTCTTTGCCAAATATTGAAGATGTGCCTATAGTTCGTGAATTCGTTGATGTATTCCCTGAAGATTTGCCCGGGATTCCTCCCGAGCATGATGTTGAGTTTTCCAATTGATCTTGTACCTGGTTCTGGACCCATAGCCAAAGCTCCTCACCGTATGGCTCCAACCGAATTGAAAGAGTTAAGAAAGCAGCTTGATGATATGATTGATAAGGGTTTTATTCGACCAAGTGCCTCGCCTTGGGGTGCTCCCGTTCTTTTTGTGAAGAAGAAAGATGGTTCTATGAGGCTTTGTATTGATTATCGTGAATTGAATCGGATTTCAATCAACAATAGGTATCCTTTACCAAGAATAGAAGATTTGTTAGATCAACTAAAGGGTGCTTCTACTTTTTCCAAGATTGATTTGAGATCCGGTTATCACCAAATTCCTGTTCGTGATGTTGATATTCTGAAGACCGCTTTTAGTACAAGGTATGGTCATTATGAGTTCAAGGTGATGCCATTTGGATTGACGAATGCTCCCGCTATTTTCATGGACCAAATTAACCGCACATTTAGTGAGTATCTTGACAAGTGTGTAGTGGTGTTCATTGACGATATTCTTATTTTCTCCAAGTCCGAAGAAGAGCATGCTATTCATCTAAGGACTATTTTGGGTGTTCTTCGTCGTCAGAAGTGGTATGCTAAATTCTCCAAGTGTGAATTTTGGTTACCTAAAGTGTCCTTTCTTGGGCATGTGATTTCTAAAGAGGGTGTAATGGTGGATCCTTCGAAAATTGAAGTTGTGGTTGATTGGAAGAGTCCACCGATATTAGAGAAATTCGAAGTTTTCTTGGTTTAGCTGGTTATTACCGTAGATTTGTCAAGGATTTCTGTAAGCTTGCTAGACCGATGACCCAGTTGTTGAAGAAGGAAACCAAGTTCCTTTGGAATGAAGCTTGTGAAGCTGCATTTCAAGAGTTAAAGAAAAGGTTAACTACCGCTCCGGTGTTGACTTTGCCTGAAGATGGTGTAGACTTCGATGTCTATTGTGATGCTTCCAAGATGGGATTGGGTTGTGTACTTATGCAAAGTAGGAAAGTGGTGGCTTATGCTTCGAGGCAGTTGAGAGTTCATGAAGTGAACTATCTTACTCATGATTTGGAATTGGCCGCCGTTGTTCATGCTTTGAAAGTGTGGAGACATTACCTTATTGGTGTTCATTGTCGTATATTCACCGATCACAAAAGTTTGGAGTACATATTTACTCAAAAAGAGTTGAATATGAGGCAAAGAAGATGGTTGGAATTGGTGAATGATTATGATTTTGAGTTATTGTATCATGAAGGGAAGGCTAATGTAGTTGCCGATGCTCTTAGTAGGAAAGCTTTTCATGCTTTGAATGCTATGCGGGTATTACCCATTGATCTTTGTGCCGAGTTTCGAAAGTTGAGGTTGGAATTTTGGGAGCGTGGATTTGTTTATGTTGGTGCTATGACTGTCGAACCTGTTTTTCTCCGTGAGATCCGCGAAAACCAAGTTGAAGATCTTACCTACAAGTCTATTCAAGCCAAGCTTCTAAAAGGAAAAGCTAAAGATTTCAAATTTGATGATAAAGGTGTTCTTCGATTCCATGGCCGTTTGTTTGTGCCTAATGCTCTTGATTTGAGAAAGCGAGTTCTTGATGAAGCTCACCTTTCCCCTTATTCTATTCACCCCGGAGGTGATTAAATGTACAAAGATTTGAAGCTACAATTTTGGTGGCCGAATTTGAAAGGTGATATTGTGTCTTATGTTGGAAGATGTCCTACTTGCCAACAAGTGAAAATTGAACACAAGAGGCCCGGTGGATTGCTACAACCGTTGGATATTCCACTATGGAAGTGGGAATCTATTTCTATGTATTTTGTTATGGCTTTGCCGAGGACCGTTGGAGGTAAAGATGTCGTTTGGGTTGTTGTTGATCGTTTGACCAAGTGTGCTAGATTTATTCCGATTAAAGAAACTTGGAATTTAGACCGTTTAGCCAAGGCCTATGTTGATGAGATTTTAAGATACCATGGCGTTCCTAAGGAGATCATATCCGACCGAGATCCGAGATTTTGTTCGAGATTTTGGAAGGCTTTACAAGAAGCCATGGGTAGTAAATTGTTGATGAGTACCACATTTCATGCCGATACCGATGGTCAGACCGAGAGGACTATTCAGACTTTAGAAGACTTGCTTAGGGCTTGTGCACTCGACTTCCAATCTAGTTGGGAAAAGAGTCTACCGTTGGTGGTGTTTTCTTACAACAACAGTTATCATGCATCTATCAAGATGGCTCCTTATGAAGCTCTTTATGGAAGGAAATGTCGGAGTCCTATATGTTGGAATCAATTGAGTGATGTTCGTGACTTAGGCCCCGATGTTCTTGCTGAGACTATTGATAATGTGAAGGTCATTCGTGATAGAATGAAAGCCGCTCAAGACAGTCAAAAGTCTTATGTCGATATCCGAAGAAGACCGCTAGAATTTGAGGTTGGAGATAAGGTGTTCTTGAAAGTATCTCCAATGAAGGGTGTTAAACGGTTTTGTATTAAGGGTAAATTAAGCCCGAAATACATTGGACCCTTTGATATTATGAAAAGGATTGGGTCCGTTGCTTACAAGTTGGATTTGCCCCCGAAATCGGCTAAGGTTCATGATGTATTCCATGTTTCTCAATTGAGAAAGTATGTTAGTGATCCAAGCCATGTCTTTTAAAAGGAAATGTCCGAACTTGAACCGAATTTATCCTTTGAAGAGAAGCCGATCCGCAACCTAGATCGCAAGGATAAGAAGTTGAGAAGTAAAGTGGTTCCTTTAGTGAAAATCTTGTGGAGATGTGCCAATGTCGAAGAAGAGACTTGGAGACGGAAGCTTCTATGCGTAGTAAATATCCAAGCCTATTCGATTAAGGTATCTTTCTTTCGCTCAAGTTTCGAGGGCAAAACTTTTTAAAAGGTGGGGTGATTGTAACACCCGCAAATGTACCCTATTTTTATAGTAACAATATTTTACGGATACTTTTCACCGAAATTTAGTTTTAGTTTAGAAGTAAATTTCCCGTGTCTAATTTAGAATTTCCGAGTTCGTATTTGGATTTTACGCGAGATTTCAAGTGAATCACGTCTTAAGACGTCATTGACTTTTCCTTGACTTTTTCCACTCACTCCCTCTTATACTCACCCTAACCTTAACTTCCTCACAACTCAACATTTCTTTCTTCCTCACTAAGAAAACCCCAAAACCTAGCTTCCATTTTTGATCCGTCTTATAATCGTCATAACTCTTTCAATTCTCGCTCAAATTCACGTAAGTTCGTCTTATTCTTTCCCTCTCATCTTCCTATATCCGTATTGGTAATAAAATTACCGTCTTTCTCGCTTTTCAATTTATCCGTCTTTCTCAAAGGTGAATTATATTCATCTTTTATTATCTATTTGTAGGTGGTGACCTCCAAGATCCCGACAAAGACTACTTCTTGATTGAAGAGGACATTGACGCGGAGTAAAGACGCAAAAAGGTAACGGTGAAGGGTTACTCGATATCATTTACGTGTTTTACGTGTTTTTCTATGTTAGGAATCGTATTTAGAATATGATAGGTAAGCTTAGAAATTGTGTTGATGATGATACTTGTTGTTTATTGAGAATTCATATGAGAATTGATGAATTATGTGAAAGTCCATAGACCTTAATTAGACTCTTCAAATTAGTTGCTAAATTACTTGTTAATTTAGTATTTAATGATCTATGTAACATGCATGCAAATATAAAGACATTTATATAAGAGAAGAAATTTCCTCACATTGATATGGAAAATATAAGGGCACAACAAGAACTCCTTCTTGTTGTTCTTGAGCTACAAATATGGATGAACACAAACAATCTCCAAAGTAGAAGATCTCCTCTATGTTGCACCAAGATAAACCCAAATAATCTACCCTTATTATGAACTAGATAATAAGATAGATATTACACTACTAATATTATGACTATATTACTACACTAGTAATACTTAGTAAATATTAGTATTTGAGAGTTTTTAGTGAGAGGAAGAATTTTGGAGAGAAGTAAACAAATTGCACAAAATGAAGTAAGTATAAAATGAACAACAATTGTTCATTATAAAGGCCATTTGGCCGGACCATGTTGTCCATAATTGGACTCTTATTTTGTTCAATTTGATCACATGCATTTGAGTGGAGTTGTAACACCCGGAAATGTACCCTATTTTTCTAGTAGAAATATTTTACGAAATCTTTTCAGCAAATTTAAGTTTTAATTTAGAATTTAAAGTTTCGAGTCGAATTTAGAATTTCCGAGTTCGTATTTGGAATTTCCGCGAGATTCCATGAGAATCCCGTTTTAAGGCGTCTTTGACTTTCTTTGACTTTTCTTGACTTTTGAGTCGTCTTTGACTTTTCTTGACTTTTGAGTCGTCTTTGACTTTTATTGACTTTTCCACTTAAATATCTCATACTCCTTAACCTAATTCATTACACAATCACAAACCAAATTACTTCCTCCTTAAGAAATCTCATATCTTGCCTCCCTCTTCAATTTCGATCTTTGAATCATCCTAGCTCCTTCGTTCGTTGATAGAATTCACGTAAGTTCGTCTCATTCTTCCCCTCTTACCTTCCTCTATCTGTATTGGTAATAAAATTACCGTCTTTCTCGCTTTT
>JAIUZE010047398.1:0-13705 GCA_022085475.1 Heliosperma pusillum | reverse complement strand
ATCACCCTCACCCCTATAAGTTGAGATGGCTGAGTAAGGGAGCAGAGGTTAAGGTGGATAAGCAATGCATGGTCCCTTTCTCCATTGGCAGTGTGTACAAGGATGAAGTATTGTGTGATGTGGTTCCAATGGTTGCCTGTCACTTGCTATTAGGAAGGCCATGGGAGTTTGATAAAAGCTCCATACACCAAGGAAGAAGCAATACCTATTCTTTCAAGCATGGGAGCAGGAAGGTGACATTAGCCCCCTTGCCACCACACCAGAAGAGCTATGGGAGTCCAAGTATGGCTGAGGATTTGAGTGGAGTTGTATTTCTATCTGAGTCAGCAATGGTCAAGGAGTGTAGTGAGGAGCAACCTATAGTAATGCTACTATCAAAAGAAGTTCAGGAAGAGGAGTCTAAGGTGATCCCTGCAGATGTTAAGCCCCTCATTGATCAGTTCAAGGAAGTGTTTCCAGAGGAACTTCTTGATGGCTTACCCCCTTTGAGAGGGATTGAACACCAAATAGACCTTGTGCCAGGGTCTATACTACCTAATAGACCAGCATATAGGTGTGATCCCAAGGCTACACAAGAGCTGCAGAAACAAGTTAGAGAGTTGATGAGTAAAGGGTTTGTAAGGGAGTCATTAAGCCCTTGTGCTGTGCCTGCTTTGTTGGTTCCTAAGAAAGATGGGACTTGGAGGATGTGCATAGATAGCAGGGCTATCAACAGCATCACAGTCAAGTATAGGTTCCCTATACCTAGACTTGATGACATGTTGGATGAGCTGAGTGGCTCAAGGTTCTTTTCTAAGATTGATTTGAGGCAAGGTTACCATCAATTAAGGATCAGAGAAGGAGATGAGTGGAAGACAACCTTCAAAACAAAGCATGGCCTTTATGAGTGGCTTGTCATGCCCTTTGGCCTGTCAAATGCCCCAAGTACCTTCATGAGATTGATGACAGAAGTGCTTAGGCCTTGCCTAGGGAGATTTGTGGTGGTATACTTTGATGATATCCTCATCTACAGCAAAAGCAAGGATGATCATTTGAGGCATCTTGAGGCTGTGTTTGAAATACTTAAGGAGAGCAAGCTCTTTGGGAAGCTTGAGAAGTGCACCTTCATGACTTAGGAAGTCAAGTTTCTAGGATATGTGGTCTCTGGTAGAGGCATTTCAGTTGATCAAGACAAGATCATGGCAGTCCAGTCTTGGCCTATCCCTAGGAGTATTACAGACGTAAGGGGATTCCATGGTTTAGCATCCTTCTACAGAAGATTCATTAAGGACTTTAGCACCATTGCAGCACCTCTCACTGAGTGCATGAAGAAGGGAGAGTTCACTTGGACTGAGAATGCTTTACATGCTTTCAAACACATGAAGAAACTCTTGTGCAGTGCACCTATCCTAAGATTGCCAAACTTTGATTGCCTATTTGAGGTTGAATGTGATGCAAGTGGAGTGGGAATTGGAGCTGTCCTCATCCAAGAGAAGAAACCTGTAGCCTACTTTCGTGAGAAGCTAAGTGGTGCCAAGCTAAACTATTCTACATATGATAAAGAGTTCTATGCTCTTGTCAGAGCTCTGAGGCATTGGAGTCATTACCTGAAGCCCAAACCTTTTGTCTTACACTATGATCATGAGGCATTGAAGTACATAGGAGGCCAGCATAAGCTCAGTCACAGACATGCTAAGTGGGTGGAGTTCCTTCAGTCATTCCCCTTTTCTAGCAAGTACAAGGAGGGCAAACAAAATGTGGTGGCTGATGCATTGTCTAGGAGATACACTCTGCTATCAACTATGGAGCAAAGGGTTCTTGGTTTTGAGTTCATGAAGGATATGTATCAAGAAGATCCAGACTTTGCAGAGGATTGGTTGGCACAGAAAGAGGGAACAAGAACCATTGATTCACCCTACACTGTGCAAAATGGATTCTTATTTAAAGGAAACAAGCTGTGTGTTCCCAGAGGATCTTATAGGAATCTATTGATTAAGGAGGTGCATGGAAGTGGCCTTGGAGGACACTTTGGGGTTCAGAAAACTGTGGACATACTACAAGATCAATTCCATTGGCCTAAGATGATGGGAGAAGTTCAAATAGTGCTCAGAAGGTGTGGAGTTTGTCAAAAGGCCAAGAGTTCTTTCCAAGCAGGACCTTACCCTCCCCTACCAGTCCCATGTAGGCCTTGGGAGGATGTTAGTATGGATTTCATAATGGCATTGCCTAGGACAGCAAGAGGGAAGGATTCTATCATGGTGGTTGGGGATAGGTTCAGTAAGATGGCACATTTCATTGCATGCAAGAAGACTGAGGATGCTGTGAGTGTAGCAGAGCTATACCTTGATGAGGTGGTGAGGTTACATGGAGTTCCAAGGACCATTGTGTCTGACAGAGACACAAAGTTTATGAGCCATTTCTGGAGGACATTGTGGAAACTGCTTAACACTAGGTTATTGTTTAGTACCTCCCATCACCCTCAAACTGATGGCCAAACTGAGGTGACTAACAAGACCTTGGGAAGAATCTTGAGGTGTATAGTCAGCAAATCTCTCAAGGATTGGGACTTGAAGTTGGCTCAAGCAGAGTTCTCTTTCAATAGAGCTCCATCAGCAGCCACAGGCCACTCCCCCTTTGAAGTGGTCTATGGTACTAACCCCTTAATGCCTTTGAGTTTGTCTAATGTATGCAGGTCAGAGGTCCACTATGATGCCAAGAAGAGGGTGGAACAAATGCTCAAACTCCATGAATCAGTCAGAAAACAAATTGAGAAAGCTAATGATCTATACAAGAAGAATGCCAAGGTTCCTAAGACCAAGAAAGACTTTGCACCAGGAGACCTAGTATGGATCAACCTAA
Source organism: Heliosperma pusillum (assembly GCA_022085475.1). Taxonomy (NCBI): domain Eukaryota; kingdom Viridiplantae; phylum Streptophyta; class Magnoliopsida; order Caryophyllales; family Caryophyllaceae; genus Heliosperma; species Heliosperma pusillum. The sequence goes on along the minus strand of JAIUZE010047398.1, from coordinate 10,867 downwards.
GGAAGGAAAGGTTCCCTTCCAAGAGAAAGAACAAGCTAGAGCCCAGGGCAGATGGTCCTTTTCAAGTCACAGAGAAGATAGGTCCCAATGCCTACAAAATTGATCTACCAGGAGAGTATGCAGTCCATGGAACATTCAATGTGGGAGATCTCAGTCCCTTCTATGAAGACTCTGAGGGGGAGGAAGACATAGGCTTGAGGTCAAGCCCTTTTCAACCTGGGGAGGCTGCAGCAGGAGCTCACCCAAGGGGTCTTGATGATCAAACCACATACAAGACAAGCTTGACCCCTCAGATGGAAGCTCGAGTTACAAGGTCTAAACAACAAGTTATGACAAGTCAAGAACAACCCAAGCCAAGCTACCCCAATGAAGAAGACAGTCCAAGACTCAACAACCCATGCCAAGCCCCAATACAACCCACATTACCCACACAAGACAGACAAAAAAACCTTCAGGCACAGACAGACCAATTCACAAACTCTGCATCTAGGAGGTACACCAGAGCATCCCAACCACCCCCACCATGGCCTACCATCAAGCCAACCCATTAAGCTACAAGTTTGCCCAGGACAAACCCTTTTGAAGTCTAGTAAAAATTCATGAAACAGACACCCCAAGTTAGAGTCCAGCAAACAACTAAAAACAGAGAAGGTACATGTCAGATTGTGGCTTCCTTTTGTTTAAGTCAACTTGTCATCGTCCAAGGCAGGTCTTATCTAAGTTATAATAAGAATAGAGAGTCCCAAGGAGCAGCAACACACCCAGGCAAGGCAGCAAGACAACAAGAGCAACAGATTTCCATTTCAGGAAAAATCCAAAACTGCTTTATTTGCTTTTGTTCAGTCTGTTTTTCTTTTGTTCTTGTGTCTGTTCTTATTAGTTGTTGAGCTCGTCCTATTGTGAGGCTCTTAATTAGTGTCAGTAGAAGTAGTTTAGATCCTAAGCTAGCCCTTGGATGATCCATCCATCTAATGGCTCACAAGATATCAACCTCTCTATATAAAGGGGTCTTGTATGACTGTTGTAGGCAGACTTTATGAATGAATGAATTAAACTTTGAGAAATCACTCAATGTCATCAAACTTGTGCTAAGAGCTGTAGTTTGAAACAAGCCTGATACATCTCCAAGGTGTTTGATCAGTGCCTTGTATTGTGAGTCAAGTTATACCTGTGCTTTGCTGTGGTTTAACTTACTTGCTGTTGAGGTTAGTTTATGGTGTTTGTGATTTGCTATAACACTTGAAACTGTCTCTAAAACCAGTCTTGAATCCTTTTTCTCTTGTGCTTTGCTGTAGAGGACTGTATCCAAGTCATATCCTTTGTATCTTTCAGCTAAAATAACTCACATTCACTAAAACAACACCCCTTGTTACTTGATATTGTATTCAGTTTGAGTCAAGCTGATCAAGTCACTTAAAACTTGTGAACCTTAGTAGTTTACACTCCAATGTTGATCTATTGTTTTAAATCGTTCCATTTTAAATATCTGATCCGAAGTAGCACTTTGGATCGGATATCTAATCCTTGCTCTGCCCTAATACAAATTTAATTTTATCACCAAGTTCTAAAAGTCAATTTTATATTACAGACTATGTAGTTCGAAGGTTATAGTTAAAAAACAAATTGCATAAATCTACATATTCACGAGCTGAGTCATGACCCACAGGTCGAGCATGTCTTGACCCTCAATATGAGGGTTATTATCGGGTCATGTACCCGTATTATATCGGTTCATTTTTCTTGACAGGTTTACATATACCATATCGTATTATATTGGCCTTTATATATAATGGTCAAGATGCACATCTTCATAAGGTCATTGCGATGTTACTTAAATTTCATCCAACATAATTTTATTGTATTAATTGTACATAAAAATAATAATTCAAATCTATCATTCATGATAAATATTATATACAAGTTATTTGATTTATGACTCTAAAACCAATTAATAAGTTATTTCAACTCATTTTAATATAAGTCTTGATAAGGGTATATTTATACTTATTATTATAGTTTTTTATAAAATTATATTTTGAACTAAAAAACTATAGTATAAATGAACTAAAAACGTTGTCAAAGTATTGTACTAAAGATTGCACACTTAAAAAAACTAAGTTATGTTTTTTTTATTGTTTTTACAAATATGTATGTTGAATTGTATTTCGTAACACGTTTTTTTCCTACTATTCACATTATCATCAACAATATTTTTCATTCATTCATTGTATTTTAGCGGCGATAGCATCCATATACGACATGCCCGTGCAATTTTGCACGGGTTTAAAACTAGTTTAAGTTAATGTCATGTACGAAGTATTACTAACGAAGCGTGCATGAATTTACTATTTGTTGGAAATAGGGGCTTTTAAGCCTTTGAGCATTTTATTTACCATCCCACATAGGAGAGGAAAGGAAGTGTGTATGTGTTTATTTATACACTTCTTCCCTTACTTATCACTAGTGGGTAAAGGGGATCTTTTGTAGAGACTCTGCGAGGTGCTTAATTCAGCTCGCAGACGCATGCCCGAGCCCGGCCCGGCCCGGTTCCGAGATTTGGGATTTGGCAATCGCCTGCGGCGGGCTTTGCCTACCTTTTTGGGCCGAGTCCGAGTTTTTGTGTTGTCCAGGTTCATTCGTTCTATGTTGACAGAGTCAGTCAACATAGCTGTTTGTGGGAGAGAGTCTTACTCCCACTTTCTCGAGTTGTTGACTGAGTTTCAGAAGTAGTTTATGCCTCCTGTAACTGCTGCTATTTTGCTATAAATATCAGTCCTCTCTGCCTCATAAATCACACAACACATCAACTCTCTCCTCTCATATTCTCTCTGTCTCTCTTCCGTTCTAATATTTTTGGGTATAGCTTTTATTATCGTTCCAAGTCTCACAGTTCCGAGTGGGCAGAGCTGCGTGGAGGTTGTAGTGTTATCCTTGGGGAACTACCTGTACTAGCTGATCGTCACCACGGTCGTACCGGAGAAATAGTTTTCAAGGCAGTGACTTTTACCACGGCACTACTACTTACGTCGGTATATCTAATCTCTGGTTTTATTTATTACGGCATTTCTCGTCCTACACTATTTTTTTTTTCAATATACTCTTGTCCAACCAAGTTCTAAGTGTATTACTACCTCCATTCAACTTTTATTTTTCCATTTCTCCACAATATTATATTGAAATGGGAAGATAAAAGTTGAATGAAGGGAATATATATTATAAAGTATGTGATCTTTGTGTGCAGTATAGAAATTATGTTTGAGTTTGTGTAAAACATTAATGGTAATTCTAATATTAATACACCGTTTTGATTCATTATACATTATTATGTAAATGATTTTGCTCTAGAAAGTGTTATTTTATTACATAATCTACTACGATCATTTTCACCTATAACTATTGTTTTTGTTGTGCGGAAGCGTGAATACCTTTTGTTGGGCCTCTGTTGCGTCGCTATCCACGGTCCATAATAGTACGATATTGTCTGCTTTGAGCCAAACTCTCACGGATTTACTCTTGGACTGCTTCCCAAAAGGTCTCGTACTATTATATTTGTTGACACTTATAAAGATCTTATTTCACCTTTACTCTACCGATGCGTTACATGAGTTTACACCCTAACAATCCTCCCCTCAAACCAAGGACCATCATCTTGACTCGGACCTTGACTTCTATAGAGGACCTCCCCACAACCTACACGGCTACACCCCCAATTTCAAGACACCTTGCATCACCAAGTCTTGATAACCTCGCCTTAACCGACACACCATTTGTCCCACTAGGGGTTCATGTGTCCCTTCACGAGACTTGAATTGTGCTACACTTGCTTACCAAACTCATCTGCATCCAATATACCATAGACTAGGTCCTCATCCAATGCCTTAGCGCGCCACCCCCGACTGCCTTTGGACTTACCATGGACCTCTTTTTGTTGCCTCCATTAAGTCTCAACCCACCCTCGTCGGCTCGCTAACGATCTACTCTTTGACGGTCTGTCTCATTGCCATGAGATCCATACATGTCGCTTTCGCAAACATACTAGCTCTCCCTCGAGTTATAGGAGTTCCACGCCTTATAATGTAATGCACCCTTCAAGTCTTGTACCCCAATGACTTTTCTTCTTGTGCCTAGCCCAAGTTGAACCTTGGGCTCTGAAATCACTTGTTGTGCGGAAGCGTGAATACCTTTTGTTTCTGTTGCATCGGTGTCAACGGTCCATAATAGTACGATATTGTCCGCTTTGGGTCAAGCCCTCGCGGATTTACTCTTGGGTTCCTTCCCAAAAGGTCTCGTACTATTATATTTATGGACACCTATAAAGACTTTATTTCACCTTTATTCTAACCTGGTTCATTTAGTAACTGAATTTTTATTTTTATTTTTATTAGAAAAGTTAACTAAAAATGTTTATGGTTTTTTTTTAAGAAAAAAACAATTTATTAATAGAACGTCTTACGACACTTACAAAGGAAATGTATAATCGAAAACAAATCTATAATTGAAACCAAAGAAAAATAATTTTCTTATAAATTAGGGGTCTCAAAACATGATCTGACAATTCGGGTCGTCCTCGTATCGCTCTCTCCATGTAGCTTTTGATGAGAGGAATCGAGGATCCTTTGTTTAATTCATTCTGAGAGAAAATTTATCTCTTCAGGTAGCTTTTGATGAAGGGATCATTCGTTTGATTCATTCTGAAAACCAATTCTCACCAAAAGGGAGACTTTTATTGACTAAATAATAGATATGCATACTACTGATTGAAAGATGAAGTAATTATGGAGATTACCATCGACAGATTATCGATGAATGCCCCTTGTATTTTGATGGAGGCTAGCTATAGGTTTTATTAGAGAGTGTTTTTTTTTTTAGAGAACAATATCATAAAAAAAAATTGTCAAATATAATGAAATGTCAAACTTTCTCAAATACTTGAAACGAGCAAGGTAAAGACATGAATGTGGAATTAATCCAACTTACCATTTTTTGCAAAGTAACCAAAGAATTGAGTAGACAACACTTTCATTTGTATAATTTTCAACCCATGAGAATTTGAAATTTCTATTAGAATTAATCCGAATAGAGACCATAAACTTCATACTAAATTACTCGGTAAATACTAGATGCGGAAGCGTACCTTATTTTATGACGAAAGGTTGGGATGAACCGCCTGAAGGGACGGTCTTTGGGATTAGGTCTTCTAGTAGACACACATACCATAGGGATCTCTCTAGTGATGGGAGGCGTGGAGATGAGGTTATAGTGTGCTACCAGGGACCATAACCAAGGTGACTTTATATAGTTTCCTTAGTCTAATACGTCAATCATGCATTAGAAACCTAATGGGTTTCTACACTAGTAGAAAGTCTGGCCCATACTTTTTAAGACGTATAATAATAAGTCCATATCTTATACACCGTAGTGGATCACTTTATATTTTGGCGTAACTTAATAGATAGCGTACAAATACAATTATAACTGTATTAATAATTTGTCCACATATATTATTGTATTAGGCCCATCTTTCTTTATGAAAGCAACAACCCCAAATCCTATGTGTCAAGCTCAGCATAAAAGTAGGCAGTTGAAAAGTCAACATGCTCATGTTAAATGCCAAATCGCTCTGATACCACTTGTAAGTTTCTTAAACTCAATATTAGACACTTCTAATATCATTATATATTTAGTTTACTCTTAAACTAAATAAATCTTATGCATGCATAACAAAATAAGACAAAGATAAGAAGAATTTTTCCTTACATTGATCTTATGACAAATATGGGCACAAAATAGGACTCCTTCCTACTTCGATCTTGAGCTTATAATGTTAGGGATGAACTTCCAAGTTCTAAGTGTTAGAACACTCCAATTAGTTGCACCCAAGACTACCCCTTTAATCACTATTTAAAATACTACACTAGTATAAAATAGTAGATCCCTTAAATAACTAATAATCTAATTACTACACTTAGTAATATTATTAGTAAATGAACACTAGAAATGTGATGCTTCTTAAGCTTTCTTTTAGTGTGAGAATGTAGAGAGAAGTAAAGATACTTGCATGAATGATTTTGTGAGATAGTGTATGGAATATATAAGAGAAAAACAAGCCCTATAATGGCTTGCTATAGCCGGTCACACACACACCCACATGGGTGGGGTGTTGTCATTTTCACATTGTTCTTAACAATGTTAGGTTGAGTGTATGGGTCATTGTAGTAATCATTTGTTCTAATTCTCAATTAGAATAAAATTACAAACTAAAAACCTACCCATCATCACCATAAAACCGGTGCACCCATATAAAATGGGTGTCCATTTTATTTTTGCAATTTGTCATTTGTCACAAGTGTGACATGTGACATGTAACATGTAATTAGGCTTATAAATGTACATTTAACCAATTTAAATGCAATTTCATAACAAATAAATTAGACTTAACAATTTAAGTCATATTTTATAATTTCATGTAAATAAAATGGGTCCTCTCATATTTGGTTAAAATAATCTACAACAATTTGTAATTATAATTTAACCAAATTAACTTATCTCAAATGTTTCATAAACATAATGCATTCTTAGTAATATAACAATTAAATTACCAAAATGAATCTTATTTAATCATATTACAATAAGATATATTTCTCACTCACAATTTAAACTTGGTTCATTTTAAGGGATTAATTAATCTGTATCATTATACAATTAATTAATGTACATGATTAGGGGATTGTCCTTTAGGTGTGACCTCAAGGGATCAACTGATCACCACCGTCATACGACAGCAACGTCAAACTCAATTGAGCCAATCGTTACCGATTTATGTTGACCAGTTGACTATAATATTCATCATCCCTTTGTATTCTTATTATTGAGATTTAATTATGTGATCGCACTATTGTTGAGGACATTTACTCCAACAATCTCCCACTTGTCCGAGACAAGTGTGCGTCACCAATTCTCTTGTCCTATTACAAGATCTCACACTCAATGCAAGGTGTCTTGCAGGTCGTCCTTGTATTTGATCATATCAAGAGTGGTTTCCTCGATCTGGAGAGTAACTGTCTGACCGGAATTATCTACCATAGATACCTTCCGAGCGTGGCCACGCATTTTCAGCTTACTCCTCCTCGAGTGGCCTTGAGATTTAAAAACAACCCTGACAAGGGGTGGACAATTCCTATCGCACTATTCCCTTTGCATAGCCACAGCTCATCATGACCCAAAAGATGCCCATTTGACCCCAGTTACGAAGGTCGTAGAGCATAAATCAAAGTCACTCTGAAACTGTGCCACCTTAGGCGAACAGTCTTTAGTCAAAGAATTGACTCAAAAGAATACTAGTAGCTCTTGCCACGACCAGGCTACAAGAATTGCCAGAATTCTATAAGCGGTCACTGCCCGACAGATTGTCCCTTACACTCTGTCTATGTGATCTATTGGTCATCCCTTATGACCCTATGACACTTGAACTTGCCATCAATCGCACCACAATCTAGTCACTTCGAGATGTCACCTCACATAAGTGACTAGGGGCCAATGCTATGTTAAATCAGTCCACTTTTAATGGAGTCCAAAATTGTCTCTACAATCCATTGGATATAACAAAGCACAAAATAAGTTTTAGAAACTCAAACGATAAATGTGATTATCATATATGAACAATCAACACAATGTTATTGCTTCATATCATATAATCTAAAGTTTATGTCGTCCATGACAATTCATGACGATTTTATTAAATGCAATAAAGGCTTGGGTATTGAATATACCATATATTCATTTATTCCAACCTTGTGAATTGCTTTTTCCTTCCATCCAACGTTATTCCTAATAACATGAATTCATCTATGTACATGTCTAGATCTCTATCTAGTGTTGGGCTCTTTAATTTGAAAGATACTCCCACTTGTTATCATGATAACTGATAGGTATTTAGGTGAAAGGATCTACTATTATTTCCTTTTAAACCACCTTATCCTCATCATAATGTACTAGGTCTCTTTTTGTAGAATTTATAATGATTGACTCTTCAATCATTCTTATAGTTATTCGCTTCTTGTATAACAAAAGTACGCCTAGGATTTCGATTAATCCTTTTATAAGTTTGGAAATTTGGGTTTGTGTAACCTTTACCACATTGTCAAATTTTCTCTACCAAACACAAGAATATATCCCTAGTTCTCCTCGAGAACTCTATGGATGTTCTTGTAGGCTATCCAATGACACTCATCTGGATTGATTTGTTATGGGCTTGTCATGCTCCTAGCATACAATTCATTTAGATATGTGCATGTTATGGCACACATGATCGATATCATGTGATCAACAACTCTTAGGTTCAGTGGATGACTATGACCCTTTCATAGTGATCCCACTTTTATCAACATAAACAACCTATTTAACTTGTTTAATAGATTAAGGATCTTATCGACATAAGATACCTTTTAAATGCCCAGCTAAAATCTTCTATTCCACAAAAGATTTTGATTTCAGTATACACGTTGCCCTCTTTCATCCAACATTAAAATCCAATCACTCCTTTCAAAAAAGGTAATATGAATATGTCACTCTTAATGAGTGAAATGTCATTCACGTGGAAAACAATTTCTCCCACTGAACTTCATGTCTTTACATGATAACTTAAACTCCCACTTAACTTCATGTCTATACATGACTTTAACTCCCACTGAATTTCATGTCTATACATGACTTTTCGACAATTCGAGTGAAACCCTTTTTCTATCTTATAATAGAAAAGATCATCATAACCTCTAGGTAGATACATACAATAGGCTTTTGTCATGTACACATCCTATTCCAAATCCCTATTTGGACATGTTGTTTTGATGTGTATCTTGCACACACTTATTATGAGGTATTTCACTGATGATTTGGATCTAAGCATAGTTACGCATTAACTTAGCTTTTGTAGACATCTACATGTCTATCCATGCAACCACAATTGGACAACTCCAAATAAAACATTTTCTTTGCATATATTGATTTGATTTCATAAGTCTCTTATGTTAGAAAATCAAACTTAAAATTTCTAGGTACTTCCACTTCATAGATCATAATCTTATTATTTCAAGAACATTTTCTTTTGGTTTTCTCACTAGTTCCTAACTAGGTTTTCGTTGTGGCTTATTTTCTCCCACTCTATCTTTAGAAAAATACAACTATTTTATTTAAAGATAGCCTTATGAGCCACAAACAATTTTGTACTCATACTTGTAAGTGAGGTAGAAGTATCACAACATGACCTTAAGTGATCTACTAAAGACTTCTTTGTAAAGACATCAAATCTTAGCGTCAACATAGACTAGTTCTATAAGAGCTAAAGAGGTGAACTCATATTCATGTCAATTACAATCTTTACAAGTGGTGTGACCAATTGGTTTGGTAGACTCCCTACTTTGAGTTCAATAACTCAATTTTGACTTAGCAATTGATCTTTCAAAGTGAGAATCGAATTCTTAACCTTTTATTATAATGATCCAATCATCATAATACTAATATGATCAATTTGAGTCGATATAATTTATGTTATTTGTGCAAGTATAGTATGATGACAAGTTTTTAGAACTAAAAAGTTTCAACAAACCGAATGACTTGGGTTGAGAACCAAGTCACAAAATCCAATTACAACCAATGTCTATAAAAAGAATTGAACAAATTTCCATGTCAAACAAGGAAATTATAAAAGTTCTAAAAACAATGTCTCAAAATACATCCCAAAATTTTGACAATTCAAAATGAGACCAAACTTCCATAGGTCTTCAATCATGGGTGGCTACCTTAGCTTCCCTTGAAGAGCCTTCTTAGGCTTTCTTGTCCTTGCCTTTATCCTTGCTAGGATGCCCTAATTACAATTAAATAGGGTAAAAGTCACAACTCGTATCTATATACCAAAGTTGAGATCATAACATAAACGATAGGGATAAATTTTTACCTACTGGAACAACCTTTCCAGTTTTAAGATCTCCAAGATACTTATAGCAATTCCTCTTTCAATGCCCTATGTCATTACAATAATGGCATTTTTCCTTATTGGAGGCACCCTTCTTTGGCATGGGAGAGCTATTCTTAATAGCTTTACCCCTTTCCCTTGAAGGTGGAGGGCTTCTTCCCCTTACTACCATTTTACTTGAACTTCCCCTTGCTCCTTATATTAATATGGAGCACATCCTTGGAAGTGCTAACATTTAGCCCATGTCTCTCTCGGCTTGCACGAGCATCTTGTGCAATTCATGAAGAGAGGGTTTTCATGTTATGCATATTGTAGTTTACCCTAAACTTCACATATGCTTTGATTTTCCCCAAGGAATGTTAGACTCGGTCAATAACGAGTTGTTCGGGAATGGTCACCCCTTGCAATTTAAGAGTCTCGACATGCTCAATCAATTTGAGTACATGAGGGCTAACCTTTTGGCCCTCTTTTAGGTTCATGTTGAATAATGTGGAAGCCATCTTGTAAGATCCTAGGAGCTTTGTGAAAAACATGGTCACAAGCTTGGCATAGATCTCACAGGCTGTGCTCATCTTATGGCACTCCCTTGAAGATCGGCCTCCAACGAGAAGATCAAAACGTTTTTGATTGCGGCGGACTCTTTGTGGCTAGCCTCATAGGCTCGCCTTGCGTGGCGGTTGACTTTTCATTAGGTGCGGTGGGATAGGCCTTGGCAAGGTAACGAAACATGTCGTCACCCGCCGCGGCCAAACGGAGTTGCATATCCCAATTGGTAAAATTAGCGCCATTCTTTTCTAACTTGCATCAATCCATGAAGGATCGAAGTTATGAGACATTCATGAGAATTGGAGCATAGGTGGTGGTGGATGAATTAGCATTTGCCATTGCGAATAAACA